>CM071942.1:16840000-17070000 GCA_036784905.1 Acrossocheilus fasciatus
TATACTTTGTGGATGCTTAGTGTAAATGCTTCACTATTTAATGCCATGTCTCATCCCCACTTTTTTCTTTTCGATCATTAAAGCCCCCATTTCTTTATAAAAATATTAGCAAAGACTACCTGCGTCTGACAGGACACATCATAAGTACCATTGGAGCACTTTACTTCTTTGTTAGAGGGGTATGTTCATTTAAAACAAATTCATATGTAATTTTCATGTACATTATTTTTTTACAGAAAAGAATGAATTCCCTTTTCTTTTAAGTTGATAGACTTGTTTAGGAAGCGTCCAGGATTTCAGTCCCTGCTCATAGACGGATACACCGATCAGCTTTTGTGAGTCCTTTGACTCTCTTATTTTATTTGACTATTAATCATTTCCTAATACAGATTAATATGCTTGAAATTACATTATTTGTCAGTTAAGTTTTTGAAATCACTGTATATGCACAACGCACAGTTAAATTGCACTACTCAGACTCATTTTTCCTCCAGAAACAGTAATCATTAAATGCATACATTGTTTATTCTTGCATTTTGTTGCATTAGTTTTCTGCAGGCCGTGCTCTTCCTGGTGTGTGCTGTACTGTACTGCTTGGGTTATGACCAATATGTGGCCTGGCTAGTTTTGTGTCTTGCCTTGAGCTGGGTAAATTTACTCTACTTCTCCAGAGGGTCCAAAAATATGGGAATCTACAGTGTCATGATACAGAAGGTGAGGGATAATTGTCATTCTTTTCGTCCTGTAGTGTTAGTAAAGTATGGTTTGTGTAGCGCAGTAGAAAGATGCTATGCAACACATTTAATGCCTCACTGTAGTGTAGACTAGTCCTCACAGTTCAGGCTTTTTTACTTCATGTTTGTACTCACACTCTTTAATTGTTGTCAGATGGTTCTTGGGGAAATTCGTCGATTCCTTGTCGTGTACATGGTCTTCCTCATTGGGTTCTCCGCAGGTACCCTTGCATGCATTCATGAATGTCCTTGACTCTTTTATTACAATTACTGTAATTTCATATTTATCATAACACAACAAACACTTCCCAGTTAGACTACTGTTCAAAAGTATGGGGTCAGTAGATTTTTAGATTTTCTGAAGGACTTTAATACTTGTATTCAGCAAGTATGCATTCAGTTGATTAAAACTGATAGTAAAGACTTACATTTCAAATAAATGCTGTTCATTTGAACTTTCTATTTGTCAAAGAATCCTGAAAAAATATCAAGGCTTCCACAAAAATATTAAGTAGCACAACTGTTTTTTTTTTGTTTTTTTTAAATATTTAATATAATTTAATAAAAAAAAATTGTTAATGTAGAAACATAATATTACTGTTTTGACCAAATAAATCCAGCCTTGGTGAGCATAAGAGACTTCTGTCAAAAACATTAAGAAATCTTATCGACCCCAAATATTTGAATGATAATGTGTGTTAATGATTTGATTCAACAGCCGTGGTAACTCTGCTTGATGAGGAGCCTAACAACAAAGATCAAAGAACAAACACTTCTGAAACACAATGTAATGACAGTTCTGACAAAAATTGTATGAAGAACACATTCAAGAGCATCTACTTCACCACTCTGGAGTTGTTCAAGTTTACGATTGGCATGGGAGATCTGGAGTTCACCGATCGCTATCAATATATAGAGGTCTTCTATGTGCTGCTAATTCTGTATATAGTGATGACTTACATTTTGATGCTGAACATGCTGATCGCTCTGATGAATCAAAGAGTGGAGGAGATGTCCGTAGAGAGCGCCAACATCTGGAAACTACAGGTGAAATCAAAGGCAAAGTTAAAGCTGTCTTGTGTCTGAACATACACTGTAATCACTTGAAATGATTCAATGGGCAACTGTTTGCGCAAGATATGTAATGGTTTGCAATTGTAGTTGTTCAATCAGGCAATAAATATGATTGTTATCCACAGCGTGCAATCACCACCTTGGACATGGAGTGGATTCTTCCCAAATGTCTGAAGATAAAGCTGCGCTCTGGGCAAGAGAAGGACCTAGGCGGCGGACAGGAGGCTGATAGACGCTGGTGCTTCAGGTGACCCTGGTGGCTTCCACCCAAAACCACAAGATCTGAAGTTTGCATTTGTCTCCCATCTGAAAATGGGCAATACATTTTAGAAAGATGATATTATTATGCACACTTACCCTGTATTGATTGATCTGTTTACTTTCAAACACATAGACTGAAACCAATGAGCAATAATTGAAGCATGCACCCTCATTATTTCAGTGTGGAGGAAGTCAACTGGAACCAATGGAACAGAAATCTGGGCGTAATTACAGAGGACCCTGGGAAATGCCTGCCTGTACCTTCCCCAGCTGAACTTCAGAGAGGTAGTTGATGTTAATCAAATGTGTGTGTGTGTGTGTGTGTGTGTCTGTCTGTTTTTTTTAATCCTACATCATATCATGTGTATTGGTTACAGAGCCCAGCCAGCGTGGACTCCTGCAAACGTTCAGTAAACGTTGGACAAAGAGACAACAACGCAGAGATGTACAGGAGCTGAGTCCTCTAGCTGAGGCCTCGAGCTCCGTCTGATGCTTTTATATTCCGTAATCTACTTCCCTTTCATTCCAACTGGTGTAGGAATAATTACACATTATAACTGGTTAAAACTAGGCTCATTTAAAGCACAAATACACCTCAATGGTCATTCCTGTTATGCATCATATAATTTTTTTAATGAATGTATGTGTTATTTAAGAAATTATTTATATAAAATAATATACATAACCCTAATGTTTACAAATTGTGATAAAACAAAACTAAAATGATTTACATATTTGTAAATATCCATATTAAAATTTGTTTAATTATTTATTCATTACATTAACCCTTAAAAGGGAACTTAGGCCTACCCAAGCAACCTACCTTTTTTTCCAACACTCAAAAATAATATCATTTCATGTCTCTTCAGTCAAATGTTTCTATATACCAGGATTTCGTGTGGTTCTGCGATTGATGTGGCACAACAGAGACCTACAGTAGGCCTACATCTGACAAGCATCACAGGATGTGCGGTTAAGTTCCAGACACCATTAATCCGCTGTGCTTAACATCAGTATACATATTGCCACTATAAATGAATGCGTCCACAAATTCGTTACATATTTTACTTTCCAGTAGTGCACCGCTCATCATGTCCTCCAGCTAATACTTCACTGCAGAGCTGAAGTGCTGTGACCATAGATTGTGAATGTCCTGCTGTGCTCTCATTTATAAATAAAATTTAGATCCACAATATTTTTTTTTTTTTTTTTTTTGATAGAAACGAATATTAACACAGTCAATACAATTACAATACAATTTTTTTTTCAAATGGGGGGAGATATAAACATTACAGGAATACATTAAGAAGTTTACAAGCCTGCAAAATTTGAATAGCTTTTTGTTTCATCGAGGGCAATATCGACTCAATATGCTTTACTTCATTTTTAAATACTACAAAACATGTTTTCCCCCCTAAAAATTTACATTTATGAATATGAAATTTAATCATTCATTTTTTTTTAAATAATAAAAGAGGTGTGGGTCTGTTTACAGTAATGCCTAAAATAATATCTTTCCACTATAAAGTAACATTTACATCAATGTTTCCAACAATAAAATCAAGTACACAAGTGCAGTGCCAAAGTAAATAAAAGAGCTGTCTGTGGCTTCTGCTTGCAAAAGCTACAGCATAAATCTGTACCTTTTTTTAATTTAATTAAAGTTTTTAAAGCAGGGGATATTTTGTGGAGTTTAAAAGATACTTTTTTAATCTTGTTTGTTAAGAAATTGCAGTTGTCAGAAACCAGACTTTTTTGTAGCATTTTAACAGAATTATTCAATTCAACTGTACACAAACACACTGTCTTCTCAGAAATTACTGCATGTTGTTTTACTCAATACAGTTACCCTAAATGGATGTATAAACTTTGTAAAGTTGTTGTGAACAATTTATATTGTGAAGTGATATACAAATAAATTCTGAATAAAATTCAGTGGACTATGTAAAACTGTAAAGCATAATTGTGTATTCTGGATGTTTAAACCCATGGCCAGAGTCAAAGATATGCTTATCGTTTCATTTTAGGTTATGTACTGGCTGTGTGAAATAATAAGCAGACTCCTTTATGAAAGAATCTGGTAAATCAACAAAACATTTCTTAATATTTTAAATCAAATGTGACCAAGAGGAACTAGCAGTAGTCAGTACTCAGGGGATGGCTCCCTCTGGTGGTTGGAGGAATGGATGGGGGGGCACAGATGTTACAGAATCCCCCATCCTATAAACACCTTCCGGTGTTCTTTGTGGCCGTCCCCTTGGTCTGGGTCGATTGGGATGTGCCTGGTGGAAATCCTGAATTAAATGAAGTGAAGTGAAGTGAAGTGACGTGTGGCCAAGTATGGTGACCCATACCTGGAATTTGTGCTCTGCATTTAACCCATCCAAGTGAACACACACACACTGTGAACACACACACAGAGCAGTGGGCAGCCATATTGCTGTGGGGAGCAGTTGGGGGTTCAAGGGTCTCACCTCAGTCGTGGTATTGAGGGTGGAAGAGAATGCTGGTTATTCACTCCCCTCACCTACAAACCCTGCCGGACCAGAGACTCGAACCCGCGACCTTCGGGTTACAAGTCCGACTCTCGATCCATTTATAAATAAAATTTACATCCACACTTTTTTTGTTTTTGTTTTGATAGAACAGAATATTAACACTAGTCAATACTAGTGGGGTATAAACATTACAGGAATACATTAAGGAGTGTACAAGCTTTTTGTTTTATCGAGGGCAATATGGACTCAATATAATGCTTTACTTCATTTTTAAATACTATAAAACATGTTTTTCCCCCTAAAAATTTACATTTATGAATATGAAATTTAACCATTAAAGTTTTTTTAAAATAATAAAAGAAGTGTGGGTCTGTTCATATTTTGAGTTCACAGTAATGCCTAAAAGAATATCTTTCCACCCCCCACAAAAAAAAAAATAAATAAATAAAAAAGGGACATAAGTGCAGTGCCAAAGTAAATAAAAGAACTGTCTATGGCTTCTGCTTGCAAAAGCGACTGCCCAAGGATGGGACTAAGATGTCCTTGGCAGCCACCCCATGATCTCTCCTCTATATCAAAGCCCTCCCAGTCCACCAGGTATTGCAACTGGCCCCCATGACACCTAGAATCCAGGATCTCCTTCACCAGATAGGCCAGAGCCCCATCAATCTCAAGTGGTGGAGGGAGTTCCCTCTCAATAGTGGGGGCTGATGCAGGGCAACATGAAAAGAAGGAGAGATACGGTAATTAGTAGGAAGCTCTAACTTGTAGGTTCCTGGATTAATTTGTCGTAAGATACAAAACGGGCCTACATACCGTGGGTTGAGCTTCCATAACCGCAGATCTCGAGTGGACAACCAGACGTTCAGACCTGGCTGGTAGTTTGAATGAGTACGCCTCCTCCGGTCAGCCTCGATTCTCTGAGCTCTGACTGCCCTCTGCAGCCTCACATGAGCACTATCCCACACCCATTCACTTCTTATGACCCAGTCATCCACTGCACTGGGTCAAAAGACCAAGGGAACATGGAAGGCTGATAACCTAAAACACACTGGAAAGGTGTAAATCCCGTAGAAGAGTGAGTGAGAGAATTTTGCATGTATTCTTTATTTAGACTCTCAACCTGTCCATTAGCCTGGGGATGACAATTACTCTCCGTATAGGGCTTATTATGTCCTCTCAGAACCTGCAGGCCGCTGGGGTGAGGTGTATAATTGCAGTGGCAGCACTCTGTCATGTAACACAGTTCTGCAACGGGAAGTGGAGAGAGCATTTCCATTTCATGTAGTCTACGGAAAAGATGTTGACTCAGCGGTTGGAGTTGCCAAAACTCCAAACAAAAGATATAACACTTAAGAACATGTTGGTCTCTGAGACATCTGACCTACCATGCTGGTAGGGCTATCTTTTGTATTAAAATGTATTAATAATCACACTTGAATTACTTTAATCTTAATTAATTGTATTTAATACTGTATCATTCATCAATAATATAAAAAAAAACATTATTTTGGATTAACATTATTTTGGGTCAGATTCATCTATTGTTCATTATGTAACCATTGTTGTTGAGTGCAATACAAAACCACTGTGTTGTAAAATACAAAACAATATGACCATGGACCACAAAACCAGTCATAAGGGTCAGTTTTCAGAAATTGAGCTGAATAAATTTTGTTAGGATAGGACAATATTTGGCCGAGATACAACTATTTGAAAATCTGGAATCTGAGGGTGCAAAAAAATCTAAATATTGAGAAAATCACCTTTAAAGTTGTCCAAATGAAGTTCTTAGCAATGCATATTACTAATCAAAAAATGAAGTTTTGATATATTTACAGTAGAAAATTTACAAAATATCTTCATGGAACATGTCCTAATGATTTTTGGCATAAAAGAAAAATCAATCATTTTGACCCATACACTGTATTTTTGGCTACTAGAAATAAAGGTGCTGATCATATAATTAGAACATCATCAAAAAGTTGATTTATTTCACTAACTCCATTCAAAAAGTGAAACTTGTATATTATATTCATTCATTACACACAGACTGATATATTTCAAATGTTTATTTCTTTTAATTTTGATGATTATAACTGACAACTAAGGAAAATCCCAAATTCAGTATCTCAGAAAATTAGAATATTACTTAAGACCAATACAAAGAAAATATTTTTAGAAATCTTGGCCAACTGAAAAGTATGAACATGAAAAGTATGAGCATGTACAGCACTCAATACTTAGTTGGGGCTCCTTTTGCCTGAATTACTGCAGCAATGTGGCGTGGCATGGAGTCGATCAGTCTGTGGCACTACTCAGGTGTTATGAGAGCCCAGGTTGCTCTGATAGTGGCCTTCAGCTCTTCTGCATTGTTGGGTCTGGTGTCTCGCATCTTCCTCTTCACTGTGTGCAGGTGCCAAGTCCTGTTGGAAAATGAAATCTGCATCTCCATAAAGCTTGTCAGCAGAAGGAAGCATGAAGTGCTCTAAAATTTCCTGGTAGATGGCTGCGTTGACTGTGGACTTCAGAAAACACAGTGGACCAACACCAGCAGATGACATGGCAGCCCAAATCATCACAGACTGTGGAAACTTCACACTGGACTTCAAGCAACATGGATTCTGTGCCTCTCCACTCTTCCTCCAGACTCTGGGACCTTGATTTCCAAATGAAATGCAAAATTTACTTTCATCTGAAAAGAAGATTTTGGACCACTGAGCAACAGTCCAGTTCTTTTTCTCCACAGCCCAGGTAAGACACTCCTGATTGTTCAGAAGTGGCTAGGTAGCTCTTTTCCTGAAGACGTCTGAGCGTGGTGACTCTTGATGCACTGACTCCAGCTTCAGTTCTCTCCTTTTGAAGCTCTCACAAGTGTTTGAATCAGCTTTGCTTGACTGTATTCTCAAGTTTGCAGTCATCCCTGTTGCTTGTGCACCTTTTCCTACCCAAATTCTTCCTTCCAGTCAACTTTGCATTTAATATGCTTTGATACAGCACTCTGTAAACAGCCACACCTTTCAGTAATGACCCTCTGTGACTTACCCTCTTTGTGGAGGGCGTCAATGTTCGTCTTCTGGATCATTGCCAAGTCAGCAGTCTTCCCCATTATTGTGGTTTCAAAGAACAAGAGATACACAGAATTTATACTGTAGGGATGGTCCTTTATTGAAACTCAAATGTAAATATTCTAATTTTCTGAGATACTGAATTTGGGATTTTCCTTAGTTGTCAGTTATAATCATCAAAATTAAAAGAAATAAACATTTGAAATATAGTCTGTGTGTAATGAATGAATATAATATACAAGTTTCACTTTTTGAATGGAATTACTGAAATAAATCAACTTTTTGATGATATTCTAATTATATGACCAGCACCTGTATACCCCAGCGACTTAAGACTGGTTTTGTGGTCCAGGGTTACATATGTATTTTTAAAGAATATTTCAGAATTTCATTAAATGACTGAACAAAGCCTTGAAATGACAAAATATTGTTTACAATGTTCAGTGGCATTTTTAAATGTTAATAAACAGTTGGAATATACAGTATCATCACATTTCATGCAAATCAACTGCATGCTAAGGTTTCATTTTGTTCACGTAACCTATGCACCAAAACCACCATGTATGCACCAAAACCGCTTTACACTGCCACAGTCCTCCAGTGTTATACAGGAAACCCTGCGCGCTACGAAAGTGAAATTGCTCAACAGAACAGTCTCAACAGATAAGTGTAGGTGACCTAAATGCTGCTCAAAACCAAACATGCTGCTCAGAGATACTTATTCGATATTAAATGCATTCCAGCACATGAATAATTGATCATTTGGATAGTTAAGATATGTAGTAGAATATAGTGTTGCTAGATGAGAATGAAGCATTTTAAGAAGGAGCTTGATGACTTTTAGTGCATTGAAAGCTATATGGATGATTATAAATAAGCTACAGCAAGGCGTGGACATGGCAAAACATATGTAACAACATACTCAAAAAATCAATACAACCCGCCTTTCTGTAAGGCTCTCAGCTACCTCAAAACATCTTGTCTTATCTTCCTCTCTGACACTGAGAGAGAGAGAGAGCGAGAGAGAACAAGTTATCGTGCTCAAGGAATCAAACTCATTGATACTGGATACTTCATCTAACGGATTAAAAACAGAAATTAATTGGTGAGTACAAATGTTTCATACTTTACTCCTACATATTAAATAATTTAGGGCAATATTTAAATTAATTCAGATTTTGCTAGTGTAGTAAACCATATTAAAACCTGTAAAGTTGCCAAATGCCTTTGGTTTATTTAATGTTTTGATGTTTTTTTGATCTACTTCAGTTCATTTTTTTGCAGATCAGTTTTAATGTTTGTCTTTTTAAAGCTGAAAATAACATGCGTGACCCAAAACATGCAGCGTAAGTGCTAAATCTCATAATGTAGTAAGTGAGATGATCTAAAGATGGTGTCTGTGTAATGTACAGTTTCTGCTGTAATGTTATCTGAACCCATTTACAGAGAGGCCATGTCATCATATTTTACTAACTAAGACTATCCAGCATCTTGCAACTGCACATTAGGTCATCATCTAGCGTAAAACAACATTAACTCATATCATTTGTCCGTCAAATATATGTTAGACTCTTTAACAATCTGTGCTGCCTCACCCATCGAGGAGTCTGCTTTCACAAACAGAATATGCTCAATTCTCTTCATGATTTAAAAATATCTCTAGCATCCTTGACACCCTTTCCTTACTTTGATATGCACATTAAACATTAATCCTTGTTTTGACAAATCTGAATAATGTTCCATGTCTATTTTATGGTTATCTATTGTTTCTAGTCTGTGCCTTAAATGAGGAACTGTGACTCATGACTAATATTATTATTACACATAATTACGTTTCCCTAATGATTTTAGCAATTTGAGTTTGTATTTAATGTGAGATACTAATATGCTCAAATTATATATATATATATATATATATATATATATATATATATATATATATATATAACTAGTGAAACTAATTTTGTATTTCCTTACTTACTGTCACAGAGTTTCCATCTGAATTGTTTTTGTCCCCTTCCTCTTTTAACTGGTGTTTGGAAGCACATTGAGGTGATTCATGAGCTCTTTCTCTCACAGCGCTAGCTGTTAATAGAACTATTTTATAAATTTATTGTAATTTAAATGCTCTCAGCAGAAAGGACAATCACTGAAACAGCATCCAAGCATAATTAGTGATGTTAACTGGTATTCAAATGTCACATTAACTTATAAAACTAAAATCTAAACTGATTCATTAAAAAAAACTGACTTTTAAATACAAAACCAGCTTTGTGAGAGATGCATGGTAGAATGTCTCAAGATAGATCACATATATGCTGAGGAAAACCGGTCAAAAGGGAGCCGAGTGTTAGTAGCCAATTGTTTCTATTTTTGACCTTACACTACATGATTACCCAAAGACAGTGTAATGCAGGATTATTATTTCCTCTCACTGCCATTTAGAGAATGTAATTGTATATGAAGCCATTTACAAAGAGGCTAAGTTATTATATTCTACAGTACAGAATATCCAATGCATCAGATACTGCATTTTGTCTGAAAAGCATTTCCATGTATTCTCAGGGAAAGTTTTCCTTGATGGGACAATAATGGCTCATTCCCTGGATGGGATCATATACCATGTAACAGCATGAAGAGATATTAATAATTCAGTTAGCAAGGATCTATTAGAGTCTGCAACTATTTGCACCATCTCTACTTGCACATATAAACTGAAACAGCCTACTTTTTTGTTTGTTTCTCTATCTTCTGTATCTTTGAAAACCTCTTTTGACATGTAAATGAATCCATGTTTTTGCTTTGATTAAGAATGTTTTTGTTGCGTACCAAAGATAACCACGGATCCAATCGATGGTTTATATAGACCTATGTGGTCTTATGATCAGAACTGCATATCAACACATCTCCAAAATTATTCTAGCTGAAGAGCCCTAGCAATGAGATACACATAAACTTAAGCCATATATAACAGTAGCAGTAGTTCTGCATTTCCTTCAACTTCAACTGTCACAGAGTTTCCATTTGGATCATTTGTGACCCCTTCCTCTAATGGGGTTTAAAATGAGAAGACACGTGATGATGATCCATTATAACACTCAAGCAGCTTCCACTCTTACAAAAGCAGCTCTTAGTCTACATTACATCAAAAATCAATTTGACCGGTCACAAAGAAGAAACATTTAGTAATTATTATTAAGCACAACTCCTCATTTTAAAGTTAGTGTAAGAATGTCCCATTTGCTTATAAAAGTAAAATCCCAGTTGTTGTCGGGCTCACATTTCCTAGACCTTATTTGTATGAAATAGAAACCTAATGTCCTGTGAATGATATCACTTACACTTACAGACTTTAATTTCTACTGTATGACTAAGAAGATATCACCATGAGTAAATCAAGAGATGGCAGCCCCACATTCTTCCTGGAGACGGACGACCTGACAGAGGAGGAAAGGTCAAAGGCCAAACAGAAAAAAGGTGCCTCAAAGGACAAGAGGCCTATGGATTCTAACTACCTGGATGAGACCGAGGAGCCTGCACACACAATTAAATTTAACCTACACTTTGACAGGTAAGGGGCCTCCTTAAACCACACCAGAGTATAGCATTAAAATAAGATCCTTACTTTATCAGATACATTCTGCACACAGGGGAATCAGAAAAGTGAAAGAGGAACCAGCTCAGCAGGACAGTGAGAGGTTTACCCTCAAGAGGCTTTTTGATGCCGTGTCCAGTGGCGATGTGTCTAAACTGCAGGGTTTACATCAGTATCTGCACAAAAACATGAAACGGCTCACCGACTCGCAATGTAATTGTATTCAACGACAAATACACTACCGTTCAAATGTTTGGGGTCGGTAAGATTTTTGAAAGAAGTTTGCTGTGTTCACCAAGGCTGCATTTATTTGATCAAAAATGCAGGCAAATCTGAATTTTTAGTAGTCATCGTAATCCTTCAGAAATCATTCTAATATGCTTATTTAGTGCTCACTGTGCAAACTGTGAAAACCATGACTTCTGATCAATTTAATGAATAATTGTATTCGTTTCTTTGATAAATTAATAAATCTTACTGACCCCAACCTTTTGAATGGTGTAGTATACAAAGAGTAAGAGTACTGTGAATTCATGACAGATGTTTATTAAATAATGAAACAACTGTTTTTATATTATCTTTAGATAAGTCCAATGGAAAGACAGCCCTGCTGAAAGCACTTTTAAACTTGAGGGAAGGCGAGAATGACACTATTGAACATCTGCTGGAAATTGCAGAGAAATTGGGAGATTTAAAAAATTTTGTCAATGCTGCTTACACAGACGGTTTCTACAAAGGTCAGAGGCATGGCTTCATATTACATAATGTTTTTATTAGTGCAATTATTATTAGATCTAGTTTTAATATTAGCTAACATTAGTCATTTATTTTTTATAAATCAAGAGAATATTGATCATATTTAACATGTCCAACCCATCCATTTTACAATGTTATCGATGGATCTCTTTGAGACAGGTCAGACAGCACTCCATGTCGCAATTGAACGGAGAAGTGCAAAATTTGTACAGATGCTGGTTGAAAAAGGGGCTGATGTCCATGCTAAAGCCTGTGGGAAATTCTTTCAGCCCAATCAGAAAACATGCTTCTATTTTGGTAGGTCTAAGTGTATTGTTAAACCTTTGCAATTTTGATATAATTTATTAAGCAGAAATGCTGCTTTTTAAATGCAAGTCCTTTTCAAAATCTACTTTTTGCGGGTACTTAGGTTTACCTGCATCATTTACACCTTTTGTGCACAGGTGAGCTGCCCTTGTCACTGGCCGCTTGCACTAATCAGCAAGACATTGTGGACTTTCTTATGAACAACCCTTACCAGGCGGTGGATGTCAGGAAGAGGGACTCTCATGGAAACACGGTGCTTCACGCACTAGTATCCATAGCTGATAACAGTCCTGAAAACACAGAGTTTGTCATCGCCATGTATGACCACATCTTAATCAAAGCTGACCAACTTCACCCCAAGATCAAGCTGGAGGATATTGAAAATAACGAAGAACTCACCCCACTCACACTAGCTGCCAAAACAGGAAAAGTGGGGGTAAACCTTAATTTTTCTGGTGTTTACTGATTGTTGAATTTCCAAGATAATGAACAATTAATGTTTTGCAAAATAGCAGTATTTGAAGCAGTGATTCGTTTGAAGCAGTGTGTATTTCTTAAGTGTCAGTTCTGTTTTGGATGTTCCTGATTTTAGATGGTAGATGGTTAGTCCTCATGTGATTTGAGAAGTTATTTCCCTTCAGCGCATGACATTAAATCAGACACCACACTGATGTCACACTGGGCATCCTTACCCAGCTGAGTTAAGGCTTCTCTGTGCCTGCTCAAAATTCAGTGTAAAGACACAATGCTGCATTAAAGCTCAGCTCAGACCCACATCAGCCCCTAGCATTAACGTATACATTTGTAATCACTGCATTTCTGCCACCTCTGAGCAGCATTAAACAGTCTGTGTAGACACCTAAACGTTCAGAAGTGCTTCTGTGCCACCTTAACAGTGTAAATTATTTAACGATCATGTAGTCTACAGAGACGGTCATAACCTTTACTTTAACCTTTTTTGTATTGTATTGTTTTGCTTTTGTTCTATATTTTAGCTGATGCTGTTGCAAGCCATGGCTTGGCTGATTACTAAAATTAGTGCACTGCCAAAAGGCAAGGGACTAAATAGAACGCTTGTCAATCATTTGTCATCAGCAAATTTTGTAAAGAGCCTGATAAAATCATTCAGATTTCATTTCCATTTGTCAACTAGCTGTTAAAGCACATCGTACAGCGGGAGTTTAAGGGGCGCCGCCATCTGTCACGGAAGATCACGGAGTGGGCCTACGGTCCAGTGTGCTCGTCTCTGTATGACCTCGCCTCTCTCGACACCTACGACAAGAACTCCGCGCTGGAGATAATCGTTTATGGCAGTGAGATTCCTGTGAGATGACATGCTGTTAATGTGATACTAATTAATTCTAGAATCTAAAATGTATATATTAGACTTTACTACTCCATTGAAGCAAAATCTTTCATTTTAAAGAAGTTGATACCAACATGTTATTTGATCTGATTTCAGAATCGCCTCGAGATGCTCCATATTGAGCCATTTAACCGACTAATTGAAGAGAAGTGGGAGAAATTTGCTAAACCGATGTTCATGTTCAACTTTATCGTTTATGTTATCTACCTTTTCATCTTCACTGCAGCAGCTTATCACCGTGAAACAGGGAAGGTCTTTAACAACAGCCAAGTAGGTATACAGCCCAGAGGTGGAGACTCAAAGCCCCGCCCCTTTGACATTCTGCTACTTCACGGCATTTGGTGTAGGCTATTTGCATTTACAGAGAAAATAATAAAAGTAATTTTAGGGAAAATATGCATAATGACATTAACCAGACTATGAACTTATTCCAGTTCAGTGTCTAATTCAAACCTATGCTTAAATGTGAATGATTCATTATTTCAATATATTCATTATCCACTCTTTTCTTTCAGTCATTAAAGCCTCCATATCCTTATAGAAAAGATAACGAAGGGTATCTGCTTCTGACAGGACACATCATAACTACCACTGGAGCACTTTACTTCTTTATTAGAGGGGTATGTATCTAATGCTGTTGTTTAAAAAACAAATTCATATTATAATTTTCATATACAAAATGATTATTTTATTTTATTTTTTTTTACAGAAATGACTGAATTCCTTTATCTTTTAAGTTAATAGATATGTTAAGGAAACGTCCGAGATTTCAGTCCCTGGTCATAGATGGATACACCGATCAGCTTTTGTGAGTGCTTTCACTCTCTAATATTTATTTCAGCATCAATAATTTATTTAGCACTCTTTTTTTTCTTTTCAGTATTATTTTTTTCCCAATTATAGATCAATATGCTTGAAATGACATTCTTTGCCAATAATTCTACTAGCTAGGGTTAGGGTTTAAACTTATCAAATGGCTGAGTTTTTGAAATCATATACAGTTCCCTCCAAAAGTATTGGAACAGTAAAGACAAAATTGCTCTGTTGGGTGTGGAGTCAAGACATTTACAAATATGATTAAAAGATGAATATGAGACAAAACTACAGAATGTCACATTTTATTATTGGGTTATTCAACACATAGGTGTTTTACCAGCTGAGAAGTTGGTAAGAAGCAAAAACAAAGGGCATAGAGTTTGGAAACCACCAGCGACACCAGCAACCAACAACTCCCTGATCGGCTGAGAAAACAACAGTAGTTGATGACAGACAAATCATAAAAGCTGTGAAAATAAACCCTAAAAGATGTGTCTGTAAAATCACCAACAACTTCCAGAAAGTTGGGGTGATGCTCTGACAATCTACTGTCCTCAGGAGACTTTGACACAGAATAACAGAGGCTAAACAGCAAGAGACAAACCTCTGACCAGCACCAAAAATAGAAAGGCAAGATTACAGTTTGAAAAAAAGCACAAAGGTGAGCCAGAAGAGTTTTGGAACTGTGTTTATGGACCGAGGAGACAAAGATGAACCTTTATCGAAGTGATGGGAAAGCAAAAATGTGGAGAAAAAAAATGGAACTGCAATGATCCCAAGCATACAGCCTCATCTGTAAAGCATGGTGGAGGTGGTGTCATGGCATGGGCATGCATGGCTGTCTCTGGAACAGGCCCTCTCAACTTTACTGATGACTTAATGTATGATGACAGTAGCAGAATGAATTTGGAAGGGTACAAAACCATCTTGCCTACCAATATTCAAGAAAATGCCACCAGATTCATTGGGAAGTGCTTCATATTGCATCAGGACAATGACCCAAAACACCTTGCCAGTTCAGTCAAGGAATTTATAAGGGCAAAGAAATGGAAAGTCTTAGATACAATCTCCAGATTTAAATCCGATTGAACATGAATTTCACCAGCTGAAGAGGAGAGTAAAGACAAAAACTCCCCAAAACAAGCAAACAATTGGAATTGGCTGCATTAAAGGCTGGGCAAAGGATGAGACCAAGAGTCTGGTGATGTCTATGGGTCACAGACTCACTGCTGTGATTGCGCACAAGGGATCTGCAACTAAATAATAGCTTTTAATCTTTTATATCTGCCTTATGTTCAACTGTCCCAATACTTATGCTCACATCAATGAGTGGGATGAACTCTAAAAGTGCTGTTCTTTTTATTTGGTAAAACATGTATGTATGTGTTGAAACGGCTAATAATAAAATGTGACATTCTGTAGTTTTGTCTCATATTCATCTTTTCATAATATTTTCAAATGTTTTGACTCCACAGCCAACAGAAACATTTTGTCTTCACTGTTCCAATACTTTTAAAGGGCACTGTATGTACTCTATATTCACAGCACACAGCTAAATTGTACTAGTAAAACAAATTTTTATGCTACAAACAGTAATCAGTAAGTGCATACATTCATTGTTTACTCCTCCTAATGAGACTTTTTGTTGAATTAGTTTTCTGCAGGCCGTGCTCTTCCTGGCTTGTGCTCTACTCTACTGTTTTGGTAATGATGAATATCTGGCCTGTCTAGTTTTGTGTCTTGCCTTGAGCTGGGTAAATCTACTCTACTTCTCTAGAGGGTCCAAAAATATGGGAATCTACAGTGTCATGATACAGAAGGTGAGGGATAATTGTCATTCTTATCGTCCTGTAGAGTGTTAGTACAGTATGGTTTGTGTAGCGCAGTAGAAAGATGCTATGCAACACATTTAATGCCTCACTGTAGTGTAGACTAGTCCTCACAGTTCAGGCTTTTTTACTTCATGTTTGTACTCACACTCTTTAATTGTTGTCAGATGGTTCTTGGGGAAATTCGTCGATTCCTTGTCGTGTACATGGTCTTCCTCATTGGGTTCTCCGCAGGTATATTTGCATACATTCATGAATTGACTCTTTTATTACAATTCATTTCATATTTATCAAAACATAAATGTTTTCCAATTACACTACTCTTTAAAAGTTTAGGTCAGTAAGGATGCATTAAGTTGATCAGAAGTGACAGTAAAAAACAAAAAATTATATATATATATATATATATATATATTTCAAATAAATGGTGTGCCTTTGAACTTTCAATTCCTCAAATGTTTAATGTGTTTAATGGTTTGTTTCTTAATCAACAGCCGTGGTTACTCTACTTGATGATCGACCTAGTAAGGGACGGTCCTTTTTTACTCCTATTAATGGAAATGAAAACTGTAAGAAGCCCTCATTTCAGGGTATCTACTTCACCACTCTGGAGTTGTTCAAGTTTACGATTGGCATGGGAGATCTGGAGTTCACCGATCAATATCAATATATAGAGGTCTTCTATGTGCTGCTAATTCTGTATATAGTGATGACTTACATTTTGATGCTGAACATGCTGATCGCTCTGATGAATCAAAGAGTGGAGGAGATGTCCATAGAGAGCGCCAACATCTGGAAACTACAGGTGAAATCAAAGGCAAAGTTAAAGCTGTCTACTCATTTCTGCATACACTGTAAATCCTTGAAATGATTCAGTGGGCAAAATGGCTGTAATGGTTTTCCATTTTGTTTGTTATTCATTGTTATTCACAGCGTGCAATCACCACTTTGGACATGGAGTGGATTCTTCCCCGCTGTCTGAAGACAAGGCTGCGTTCCGGGAAAGAAAAGGACCTAGGCGGAGGGCAGGAGGCTGATAGACGCTGGTGTTTTAGGTGACCCTGGTGGCTTCCACCCAAAACCACAAGATCTGAAGTTTGCATTTGTCCCCTATTTAAAAATGGATGATTCATTTTTGAAAAGACGATTTTAGCATGTAAACACAAGCATAATACATAATAATGCACACTTACCCTGTATTGATCTGTGTTTACTGTCAAACACACTTGAGTGAAACCATAAGCAATAATTGAAGCATGCGCCCTCTTTATTTCAGTGTGGAGGAAGTAAACTGGAACCAATGGAACAGAAACCTGGGTGTAATTACCGAGGACCCTGGGAAATGCCTGTCTGTACCTTCCCCAGCTGAACTTCAGAGAGGTAGTCGATGCTAAACAAATATGTGTGTTATTTATTTTTATCCCATATCATATCATGTGTATTGGTTACAGAGCCCAACCAACGTGGACTCATGCAAACGTTCAGTAAACGTTGGACACAGAGACAACAACGCAGAGATGTACAGGAGCTGAGTCCTCTAGCTGAGGCATCTAGCTCCGTCTGATGCTTTTATATTCCGTAATCTACTGCAATCTGTTTTGCAGTTCCCTTTCATTCCAACTTGTATAGGAATAATTACACATTATAACTGGTTAAAACTTGACTGTGACAAATATTATACACCTCAAGGGTCATTCCTGCTATGCATCATATCTTTTTAACTGTAATTAAATAAAAAATAAAATGATTGTGCATGTGTTGTAATTTATGAAAGCATTTATATAAAATAATATACACAGCTAATTGTTTTTTAATTAGTAAAGGATTGAGAGCTATAGGTACTTTTTTTTTTTTTGAGATTGGAGATTAGTTGGTAATTGTGTTCACTCAATGTTCGCTTAATTGTGATAAAACAAAATATGGATATTAAAAATTGTACGTTCAACCATTTGTTCATTACATTAACACAAAAGTACCCTAAGTAGGCTATACCTTTTTTAACATTTAAAAATACTCAAAACTCTATAACATTTCATGTCTCTTCAGTCATTTAAATGTTTCTATATACCAGGATACAACAACAACAACAAAAAAGGGCAGTTAAGACATAAAGGTCACGTCAAAATGTAGTCTACTGCATAATGAGAATGACCCTCATACCTTTTGTACGCAAAACTACAAATCTTGATTGTTGGTTATTATAGACATCTTTTATTTCAGAACATCTATGTTCTCAATGATTATGAGTGATTGGAATCATGTGATATATTTGCATATTCAGTTCACTTTTAATACATAACAACGTAATTAGTGAAAGATCACCTGGACTGATTTTAAGGGCAACGTGCAAAATTGTTTGTATATATCTCCCTCTTGTGGTGTCGCGTGGTGCTGCTTGTGACTGATTTGGCACTACAGAGACCTCCAACCGATCAACATCACAAGATGATGCAAATAAGATCCAGACACAATGAATCACTGTGCATAACATCCATAATAAATGCGTCCACAAATGTCATTCGTTAACTATTTTACTGGCTAATAACGCACCGTTCATTTAAGATCGGTGATAGATGGCTCAAGTCCTCCGGCTATTAGTCTACTTCCCTGCAGAGCTCAAATGCTGTGACCCTGGATCGCGAATGTCCTGCTGTGCTCTCATTTATATAACTAAAATTTACATCCGCACCAGACGGCTTATAAGCGGCGACCTGCCTATTCTGCGTCACTTCCGGCGCTGTATCCCTCTGATATATAGAGCCATTGAATAAAACAAGCTGCAATCAAGCGTAACTGAGACAGCCAGGGGGAAAGTGGCCCCACTCGGACTGGGAGCTGTTTTCCCTCTAAATGTTGACTTTCCAGCCCTGAAAAAGAACTTCCTTTCTTTTAAATTATGAGAAGAGGTTCTAGGAATCACCTCTAGGGTTTTTATCTCATCATGTGGCATTTTAACAGAATTGGGGCCTATTCAGTTCAACTGTGCATGCTGTATTCTCAGAAACTGAATGTTGTTTTACTCAATATAGTAGGCTAACTCTTAGTGGATGTATAAGCTTAGTAAAGATGTTGTGAACGATTTATATTGTAACTTGATATACAAAAAAATTCTGAATTAAATTCAATGGATTATGCAAAACTGTAAAGCATTATTGTTTATTCCGGATGTTTATATCCATGGCCAGAGTCAAAGAAATGCAGTTTCTTTTTAAGTTATGTACTGGCTGTGTGATTTTAGCAGACCTTGTGATTTAGATGTGACCGTAGCAAAGGTTATGTTGGTTTGCTTTACCTGAATTTGAATCTGCAAGATTGAAATCCTTGAAATCGACACTGTCAAAAAAATCCTTGAAGACCATATGAGGGTATACACAAGGGTGAACGGTTCAAGGTTGAAGTTTTTGCAGCTTTGAGCAATAAACTGAAATTGAGTCATACATGAAAGCATAAATTAGAACTTTATTTTATTATTACAATATTACAAAAAAAAGAGTAGCACAACTCTCACACTCTTCAGATTCTTCCCACGCATTCAATTGACAGCCACAGAGTGACAGATACGAGAAAGGCTTCTAGAAGCTTCCTCCAATTTCACAGCAATTGCAAAACGAAAAAAAAAAAAAAAAAAAAAAAAAAGATTTAAATAATAATGAGGAAAAAAAAAAAAAATCTAGTTCAGAATTATAAATAGCACAAAATTGCAAAACTGAAGCTTTGAAACATGGAATAAAAAGATTTTGTTACAGCCCAGAACTACACACAGCTATAAAACAATGACGATAAAATATTCTTTATTTCTTCGTTTACATTATAAAGTAATTCTAAAGAATTGCTTTTCTATTCAACAAAAGCTTGAGTTAATAAAAATAAACAAGGAAAAATGCTGTTCCTTTATAGTCTATTTTTCAAAATCAGAATTCATTATACCTTTATTAGAATCATGCTTGTTGTCAAAGGAAAGTCCAAGGACCAAATACTTAAGGCTTCATGAGGGCTGTTGAGGGGAGGCAAACCAACAGCGAGTCGAGACAAACTGACCCACCAGAGCACACACCCCATTCACCATCACACACACATGCCCATACACACCTGCGCTCATCACATGCACACCAAATCTGTGAACCCATATCCATATGCAGCCACATTCATACACAGTTATTACACTTCTTTAAAGTTACAGCAGTACAGTAGATAAGCCAGTGTACAATAAAATAAGCAATTCACCTGCTGTTTCACCTTTTTGACTTTTTTTCTTTTAAAAAGTCCTTCTTAATTTAACCACAAATGATCTTGCAAGTGATCAATTTGGTCAATTCAAGCACACTTCACAAAAGAATCAGTAGCAACTCCTACTTTACATTATTATAAAGGATGAATTAGAAAATGCAGGCTCATAAACCCTTGATTTGGTACATAGTTTCTACATCATAATATTAGTAACAAGCCTACAGACACCACCTTCAGTAGTATGTTTAGTCCTGCAAACCCACGTACAGCTAAACCACATACGACCCACCTGAAACGGCACAACTCATCTATACAATTCAAGTAGTAGTTTCTCATATGTTAAGAAATAAAGGGAGTATAATGATCAGGTAAAACAAAAATGGCACAGCTTTAACATTAAAACATCTGTAGCTCTTCTTGTTTGGAAACCCACGACAAGAGCCTTCACCTAGAAACAGTCTGAAAGGACCAGTGACTGGCATATTCCCGCATAGCTCAGACACTGAAAAAAAAGAAAGAAAGGACAAAGAATGCGTCATGCTGAAGAGGGAAGTGCTTCGAGTCTGTCAGCCATCTTGATGTTATAAGACGGGCTCAAAACAAAGATCTGTCAAATGAAAGCAAGTTGGTTGTCCAATGAACAGAAGGCCTGGTGATGTATTTCACAAGACATATATATTATTTTGAATATATTTCAATAAAGTAAGCACTAACACAAGAAAGACGTTCATAAATAACCCAGGAGCACTTGAGATCCGGGTAACTGGAGATAGGTAAGACAGAAGTGGGAAAAAAAATCCCTTTAGTGCCTTAGAAAAGCACTTGTTAAAAGAAAAAAAAATTGATCACTTGCAAGATTAATAACACAACAAACTGCTCTTCATTAGACATGTTTGTATTCTTGTTTTTTCTTTGTTTCATCAACAATCATCCTTGAGATTTTGAGCTCATTTAGTTCCTCTCGTAATGTAATTTCATTAAGACTAACAGGAGGTGTCGAGGACGCACGCGTGTGGCTGACTTCACTGAGGAGAGACTGTGTCTGAGGCTTGTGGGCTGAAGCTTATCTGTACCCTGGGTGCTGGCCTTGCGTCTCAGAGGGGGGGACCACTACCCGGCCCATAGGGGGTGGCCTGTGCATTTTCCCCATCAGGATGAGATTCTGATCTCGGAAGCAGGGCGTCTGGAAGTCCCCTCCCATGCAATCTGCCGTTTGCATCAGATTAGTCTGCCCTATTAAGGCACCCCCTACTAATCGGTAATGGGCCGCTCCTCCCGTGGGGACACAGTCCATCCCTGGGGTGGGGTTGGTATTGCCTGTGCCAGTGCCATGGAAGGCCACGGGGAGGTCCTGTGAGCCGGAGCTGTCGCTATTGGGCGTGGGAAGAATACTACCCCACACCGGCGGCTGGTGGTAGTACTGCCCGTTGGTGTAGTGTGTCACCGCTCCTGGGGGCATTGCATTGTTGCTGTTGTTGGCAAGTGGCGGCGAGGGGCTGGAGGGTTTCATGGCATAAGGCTGCCCCATGCCCATTTCTGGGGGATAGGTAATGCCCTTGCAAGGGAGGCCAGGGTCACGATTCGGGGGCTTGCAGGGGTGTCCGCCCCCTTCTGAGATGTGCTGAAGGTGAGCGAGTTGATGCTGAGTCCAGGACCTCATCTGTGGCTGTTGGAGATTTCGCTGCGGTTGATGGCTTTGATGCTGTAGGTGCTGTTGTTTTATATCGCTGTGATACATGTGGTTCATCGTGGCCATGTTATGCGGAGGCATCGCACTCACTGGTGCAGAAGCAGTCATTTTATCAGGAGGTCCAATAGCACACGATGGGTGCATGAGGCCGGGAGCAAGCGCATTAGGGTTTCCTGCATGCACCGAGACTCGAGAACTGGCATTGATGAGTAGATTTCGACTAATGGGACTGGGGTTGGCGATCTGCCCTTCACACATTGACGTGGCACTGGCGCCCTGAGCCCTAGCCTGGCAGAACTGGCTTATCTGGTGCACTATGCTGTTTAAGTCCGCCTGACGGCCCTGGTGGAGCCCTCCGGCCATGGACAACGGAATGGTTGAGGTAGAAACAGTCACGTTAGGAGGGGCGTCTGCAACCGGCAACTTCCGAGGACCCACATGCAGGCTTGCAGGGGGGTTCTGTAGGTGCTGCTGAGGAAGCAGAATTGCTGAAGGTTGGTGGGCACCAGGGTGGCCTAAAGAAGGCGCGTGGGACAGAGTCTGGGGCCTTGGCAGGCCCTGGGCTTGTTGTGGCATGGAGGAGGAAGGTCGGTGTCCGAGTCCTTGGTGTGGAGGCCCAGGCTGTTGCAAAGTTTGGAGATTCTGAGGGTGTGGAGGAAGCCCCTGCGGATTTTGGGACGCTCTCGGAGGTCTCTGTGATGGGTGGTGCAGGTTTAAAGTGCTGGCCGAGGAGGCTGCATAAGGGCCGCCGGCGGCATTCATTATCACCTCCGGGTGCAGACGTGCCCGTGTGCCGTCAAAGTCCTTGATGACACCCTTGATGAGGGGCACTTTAACGATAGCAAGGAGACCGGTCTTGGCAGTGGCCTGAGAGGAGGGGTAGGGACTGTATCGGGGGCCAGCGGTATCAAGTCCGTTGACTGTGCGACGAACGTGGTTCCGTTGAGGGACTTTAACGCTGTTGGGGAAGATCTTGATGGTGAGTGGATTGTTGGCAACCTTTTTAGCATAAGCATCCAATTCCGCAGGGGTTGGATACTGAGCAGATCTCATCCTTTGTGGAGTGTCCCCTATACGGAGGAAAAAGAGACAAAAAAAGGAAGAAAAGACAACACATTATGCCTTGAATATAGTGGACAATGAGTTGGTATGACCTCCCGATTTTGGACAAAGAGCAGGACAAGCAAGAGAATGGAAACAAAGTAGAGCAAGAGATATTGGAAAGTGCAATAGAATATCTTAATTTTAAACATATTAATATTCAAAAGTTTTTTTTTCTTTTTTTTTTTTAAATTAATTAATAATTTTATTCAGCAAGACATCATTGATTAAAAGTGACAGCAAAGAAATTTATAATTTTACAAAAGTTTTCTATTTTTCTAAGAATCCTTAAGAATGTATCAGGTATTCCACTAAAATATTAAGCATTGCAAATGTATTCAACATTGATAACAATAATACAGGTTACTTGAGCACCAAATCAGCATATTAAAATGATTTCTAAAGGATCATGTGACACTGAAGACTCAAGTAATAGCTGCTGAAAATTCAGCTTTGTAATAATATCTTATGGTATATAAAAATCTTAAAATAAAAACCAGTTATTTTAAATTATAAACCGTAATACTGTGAAATATTTTTACACTGTATTTTTTTAATCAAACAAATGCAGCCTCGGTTAGCATAAGAAACCTAAAATATACATAAAAAAAATCTTACTGACCACAAACATTTAGTGTAGAAGTAGTGTACATCAGTCAAAAGTCTGAAGCACACTTGACTGAATTTGTTTGTCATGATATTAAATTTAACCTTTATAATTGAACTTTTTTGCTCACTACCAATTTCTATTAATTATTATCATCATTTCACCGTTTTGATGACCTCACTATTATTCTAAATCATGAAAAATAGAGAAAATTTTCATAAGTCTTGTTATATTGTTTAACCTCTTCCAAGTAACAATTTCCAGTGCACAAATATGCAAGTGACAAACTCACTTTCCAAAAGAATTTATAGTGTTACTGTAAATGTGGCACTTACAACAATATTTGATTTTCTCTACAGTACAGAGCACATAATCTTTACAGATAGGCATTAATTGCTCATAATTTGATTTTTATAGATAATTCATACAAAACCTTTGAGTGTTTGGTGTTAAGTCACTTGACAAACAGATGCAGGTGAATGTTCACTTTCTCACTTCCTCTCTCACTAGATGTAACATGCTTCCTGTATGCCAGAGTGTGATCTGCTATAGCACAGACCACACACACACACACACACACACGTGAACACACAAACTGCCAGACAACACCAATGACTGTTAAGTACCTCTGTTATATTTAACACCACCGCTGTGATGTGTCTGTGCTTGATTCTCTAACAGTTGAGTGTGAATAAGGAATTAAAACCTGTCTGGCCCTGCCCCCAAAAATATAGCAACCATGTATGCATGTGTCTAGTGTGGTAAGCATCTAAGGCTAACATGTTCTGTGCTCTAAATAAGCCGTCTAATTGGTGAGCCCTTTTTATCAATCTGTTTTTCACACACGTTCTTCTCTTCAGGATCACAGTACTGCTTTTAAAAGTGGACATTAATGAGATGGATTATCTAACTGGTTTTACATTCAGAAGTCTGCAGGTCTCTGCCCACAATACAAGCTCTAAGAACAATGCTGTTCTTCCTGAGAGTGACATCCTCACCTGCCAGGACACCTCTGATTCGATGGGTTGAGAATAGAGGAGAGCGGGTGAGAGACAGACAGAAAAACAAAGGAAGCGAGGGATAGAGGAAAGAAATTGAGGATGATAAGTGCTCTCTGTGAAGCTGCTGTCTGGCTGCTGAAAGGGGGTCTTTGTATAAAACAAGCTTTCATCACTTGAGGGGAGAAGAGAAAAGAGAGATAGAGAGCGATAGAGAGAGACTTCTGATGTGCACCCACCTGCACTTCCCTTGCTCACACTGATATGGAGTTTACACACACACACACACACACACACACAGTATTAACATGCGTTTCTATGCGTTCCTGGCCCCCTCATCCCCAGTGAGAGGATAGACAGCCTGTGCACTGTGACTGAGCTCTTTCATCCAGCCTGAGCGGATTCAGTCACTGCTCACAGCTCACACTGCCCTGACAAACACCCCAAACACCAAACACTCCATAACAAACACATAAAGAAGAACTAAAACATGGTAAAAATCTAGATAAAATGAATAAGGCATGTTTTCCACACAGCTTCTGAAGAATGGTATAAGAATTTTCATTTATAATGTACCAATATAACAAATAGTAATATATACACCACAGTTCAAAAGTTTGGAAAAAAATGAACACTTCTTTTTGGCAAGAATGCATTAATTTGAAAAATTCGAGGGGCAAGAGATGTACAGTATGTCTTTGTGAATGAAGGGCTGTTAATATTCTAAAGCAAATCTGTGGAGCTTTATGAATTTTGCTACTAGCAAAACCTAGCCTTTTCGCAAACGCAAACACAAACATCAACAGATACATCTACACATCTATTCCAAAGAGTACAGCCTTTTGTGAATTTTTGGTGTTCGTTTGGTGCAGAGCTGTAGTGAGATGAACATAATTAATCATAACGGGTTGTTATCAATTATATTCATCTTCAGGAATTAACTGTAGCATTAATAGTACAATAATGATGATTTGTTCGTCCACAGTACGGACCGTTTTAATCACCTCACACAGCATTCAGCCGCCATGCCATTCACTCATCTGTCTTTTTCTGTTTTTCACACACGTTCCCTCTCCCTCTATGTGGGCTGTTGACTAAACAAAATGGCCCCTGACATTTCTTAGCTAAATAGCTTTCCTGCCAATCTCAGGCCGTGTCAGCTGCCTTCACCGGCTGCCCACATTTGCTCACCTCCTAAAGAGAGAGAAGAGAGAGGAAGAGGAGGAGGAAGAGCCATGCTGGGCTCAATAAATGAACCACCGCAGGACTAGATCAAGGAGCGAGGAAGAGGAGAGTCATTATGCTAATAACTCACAAGGGAACGCTCTCTCTCTCTCTCTCACTCTATTCCCACTGCATCTCTCTCTCTCTCTGTCTATGCCATTCTCCCCTGTTGAGTGACATCCCGGGGGAGGCAGGCCGGTGATAATGAGAAGTCAATCTTGTTAGGATTAGTCAACAACATACAGGTCGGCAGTCATGCAATCCATTCTGAGGACAGGAGAGCAGGGCAGAGGAAAGCGATCAGGTGACATTTAAACATGCGCTGAGACGTAAATGTCTCAAGGGACTTTAACATCTCTAGAGCTCAGTGCCAGATCTGACTCACTTCTCTTTGGGATTTGTAATTAAAGGGAAAGTCCACCTAGAAATGAATGTTCCCTCGTCATCTATCTGTTCCAAACCTGTAGGACTTTCTAACGTTGGACACAAGAGGAAATATCAGGAGACATGCCATAGCTGCTCTTTTCCCTTCAAGTGAATGGTGGCCACGGCTGTCTCTGGTCCAGAGACAGTAAGTAAGTAAGTAAGTAAGTAAGTAAGTGCAAAAGCTCAACTTCAGTCTAACAATTCAATATATATATATTTTTTTGTAAAGTCAGACTAACAGACTCTAGAAAGTAGCTCAGTTTCATCCAGGATGCAGCTCAACTGTTTTCAACATTGATAATAATGAGATTTTTGTAAGCACCAAATTAGCATATTAGAATGATTTCTAAAGGATGGAGTAATGGCTGCAGAAAATTCAGCTTCACAAAATTATACTTAAAATAGATTTAAAACATACTTTAAATTGTAATGTTTTACAGTATTACTGTTTTTACTGTATTTATAATGCAGCCTAATAATGAGTAAGAGATGAAAACATTGTAGTGTAAACATACTGTATAAAAAAACAGCAGCTCGGACATTCTGCTTAATATCTAGTTTTGGGTCCAGAAAATATTACCGAGTGTTCATTTTTGTGTGAACTATCCCTTTAAAATTGTTCTTTTCACTAACCTTTCCTCTCTCTCTCTTTCTCTCTCATCAGCAGTGATTTGAGGATCACAGTAATCAGCCAAACCCCAGGAGCCCCATTACAGGCACACAGGGTTGTTACACAGCTATTGTCAGCCTTTTCTGTCTAAGTACACCATGCACATCTCCTAACTGCCTTTTTCCCCTCCGCACAGACATCACACACACACACTTTTAAACTCTCTTTAATCCGAGAGACTGCTGATCTGAGTGGGTGTTCTTATATTGTCTTATATAGGGTTATTCCTCATGGAGAAGCAAAGCCTCCTCCTTCTATTCATCTCTTTCTTCTTATCTAAAGCCATCTTTTCCTCCCCGCTCATCTCACCTTCTTTTCAGCTTCCTTTGAAAGAGTTCAGAGAGAGAGAGAGAGAGAGAGAGAGAGAGAGAGAGAGAGAGAGAATCCAACAGAAACCATGCTCTATTTAGACAAAAGACAGTCTTTTTTTGCCCCAATCTATGGCTTGCGTTCCTGCATTCCAAGGTATATTCCGGCTCTTCCTGTGTCTCCTGAGTTCCCTGAGAGAATCTGTGCCAGTGCCAGATGTGCTCCAGTAACATCTGGACCACAGCAGGGAGCACACGAATTTAAAGGGGCAGTTAATGACATGCCATGGGACATTTAAATCACCATATGCATCATTATATTACATGATTTAAAGTGTTTTAAACAACTCAGGCTAAATCTCTAAATCTTTTAGATTGGGGGTTTGAAAGTAGGGGGAATCTGGACGATGCAGATTATGGGTTGTATTAATAATTTGCTAAATTACCAAATTTCAGAAAACACTATTGCGAATCAAGCCTGAGACACCGAAAAACATTATTATGACCTGCAGGTGTGTAAATGAAGTGCAGCCTTTGCAATTTGACAATCATATGAAGCCATATCGCAATTTTGATTTTATTTTGATTAAGCATTCAGCATTACCTTTTAATTGGAGATACAATTTAAATGTATAAAACTGACAAAAGCCATATGATTCGAAGGTCATACTGAAATAGTCTTTGAGTCATAATATATTGGAAAACAGAAATTAAATGTTGCACAATTAGAGTCCATCAAAGTGAAGGAGGGACTGGACCTAATGTGAGCTTATCTTCACCATTTAAAGGCTACTGTTAAAGCTTGATTTTCATTTGTTTTTGTGCACTTCATTGGGATTTCCATGAGGCGTTTAATCTCTCAGAGCACTTAAACTGTAAGATATCATTAACGTCCCAGCAAAGGATGTGGCAAACTAATGAATCCTTTCCATCTACTCTCTTCACAGACAAGCACTCTGGGCCTGTAGTTACAGATCTTACTTCACTGTGTCTTACTTTGTGTGAAATGAATGAAATGAATTTCTATTATCGCTATGAAAGAGGCATTGGCATCAGAGGTATGCCTCCATTTCCTCTCTCCTACCTGTTCATCCCCTGTAGTTCCTGTAGTTAGTAATATGACTCCATCTCTTTCTGTATTCCCACTAGTTAGAAACACGACTCCCGTCTTTCTGTGATTTCTGCTCTCTCCTGCAGTTAAAGATATGTCTCCAGCCTCTCAGTAATTGCTGCCTGATGAGGGTCTTCCTGAGGCGATGTGAGACTCATCAGTCTCCGGGCCTTCGGCACTCCCCCGGCCGCTCGTCTCCATAGCATAATTTGTCATCCTGATGGAGAGCTAATCTGACAGGATGTCTGCCCACAGACAGAGAAGGCGAGATATTCTGTCTGTACGTATCCTTTATTTCCTGCACTGACTCAGTTTCTCTGTTTGTCTGACTCTCATTTTCTCGCTGCCTCTGTATGCCACTTATCTGCCTCAATCTATCTCTCTGTGAGCGGTGTGGTTCAGCAGGTGTCTGCCCTTGTAAACCGCCCTAATAAAAATCCTGGGATTTGACAATCTGTCTCTGGAAATATGCTTTTGCTCACCAGTGACAGCTCTCTCTTTTTCCCTCATTCCATTTCCTTTCTCTCGTCAGACATTTATCTCTTTTTTTATATATCTGTTTTCATCTTGTCATTTCTTAAATGCATTTTAATGTCATCTTTGACAACATCTGTGTGAATTTGTGGCATTAAAAAAGACAAAATGCACAGCATGAAAGAATATTCACATTTTGTTCATTTGAGACTGCTGAGAGGAAGGTAAACAGGAGAATGAAAGGAATATTCACTCAAAATTGAAAGTTCTGTCATCAGTTATTCACCCTCATGTCATTGTAAACCTGTGTGACTTACTTTCTTCTGCTGAACACAAAAGGAAGCACTTTTCCATGTAGTGTATTCTTTGCTAAACTATTAAGTAAACAAGTTAAATAAACCATTGATTTTAATTAGAAGGCAGAAGTTCATACCTAAAAACAAATTTTGGTCACACTTTATATTAGGTGGCCTTAACTACTATGTACTTGCATCAAAAAAATAAGTACAATGCACTTATTGTGTTCGTATTATATTGCAAAACACTTTTGCTGCTATTGAGGGGGGATATGGGTAAGGTTAGGGACAGGTTTGGTGGTCTGGGTAGGTTTAAGGGTGGGTTAAGGTGTAAGGGATTGGTCAACAGTGTAATTATAAATGTAATTACAGAAATTAATTACAGATGTAACTACACATAGGTATTTTTAAAATATAAGTACAATTTAAAAACATGTATGTACACAATAAGTGCACTGTATCAAATGATTAATTTAAATGTAAGTACATAGTAGTTAAGGCCACCTAATATAAAGTGGGACCCAAATTTTTGTTGAATTTTTATGTTGATATTTTTATAAACATTTTTAATCTTACCTTATGTTTATTTCCATAATTTTTTTATTTCTGTTTATTTTAATGAACTCCCCTTTGTATTTCTAAATCTTTAAAAAATGAGTGATGCATCACAAGTTCTGTGATTGAGTTGTGCAAGGAAGAGACCAACATATAAATCATTATTCAATCATACTCAACAATTTTTACATTTAAATTTCTGGCTTTTTCCACACAGAAGTCTTCAGTAGACTTGGAAAATAATGTGATAACATGACTCCTATTGCTTTATGGTGTTTTCTGTGATTTCCGGCGATAATTGCATGGAAAAGAGCAGCATGCGCATTCTGCTAAACATCTTTTATGCTCAAAAAAAAAAGAAAAAAAGAAATGGTTTAGAAAAACAAGAGTGTGAGTAAATGAACATTGAATGTTTGAACTGTGTGTTTTGTGATTGCACTCACATTTCTGAAATCCAGTGTTCATCTGCGAGTGGGGGTGGAGCTGAAGGGAGAGATCACCTGGCCCTGGCAAACAGGCCAGCATCTCATACACACACCCACTCACACACGCACCCACTCACTCACTCACTCACTCACACACACACTCACACACACACACACACACACACACACACCCCCCCACACTCACACACTCAGTCACTCCTAGAGCAACATGGGCCACACACTCCTCCTCACACTGTAGAGAAAAAAAGAGAGAGAAATTAGATGTTACAGCAAATACCTCAGTGCCAAGTTCAGCAATCTCCGAACCTAAAACAACATGTTATTAACTGTCTTTCTAACTGCAGTGCTACACTGATTAGCCCCGCCCATAGTGAACTCTCATTGGCCCAAAATCTCACTTTGTATGACTGTAACATCAGATATGTTCTGATTAGTTATGACTAGGTGTGGTTTTACAGCATTCAATGCGGACAGAAAAATTACTTATTGTGTTCAGTGTTATTATTGTTAACTAAAACCAAAGCCATTTAAGTTGTTTTCGCTAACTGAAATGAATCTGAAAGAAAATTAAATTAAAAGAAATGTTAGATGAAAATTTTTTATTGAAACCGAAGTACTAAAATTACAAAAAAATAAAAAATACAACCAAAAGCTTTAAAATGTTAATAAATACTATAATAGCATTTCAATAATACTACAACAATACTGGTTGTGTTACACCTGGCTAGGTGTATAAAAGCTTTTCAAAGGAATAAAATGCTAAAACATCTCTGAAATGCAAATTTTTACGAGGTCTGTTAACTGAAGGTTGCCTACAGCCTTCATTATTTAAAAAAAAAAAAAAAAAAAAAAAACATTTGTCAGTAATTTGATTTTCAACAAAATTATATTCAAAACAAACTAATTAAAAATGTCTCTTTTGCCCTCAGAAAGGCATGGTTTAGCTTACTGTTAGAAAAGGTGCAAAGCTAAATGACTCACAATCATGTTTTGGATAATTTTCCAACATAACAGGAGCAATGAGACAATTACCATCTGTCAGTTTGACACACACATTTTCACTGCATTCATTAAAACTCAGCAAGTCTTCTAATCAAGTGTGTCATGAGGAATGCATCCAAACATCAATTCAAATGTGCGATTGAGAGCAATTTCACACATACTTATGTGAAAAATGAATTGCATGGCAAACAGTTTCCGTTGCACTTACAAAAAGAACCAGTGATAAACCTATCTATGATAGCTTCAAAGCTTTGGATTCGCATCAATTAATCAACCAACCCTTCAATCAGGTGAAGCTCAGGAAATCAAAGTCTTTAATCATCCTCTTTGTCAATTCAGAGCAGCAAAAACCCCTCACATACCTTTCCATTCCAAACCACTCTCACTAATCGTACAGCAGCAGGCAAAACGCACTTCATATCAAATCTAAGGTTCAATTTAACATCAAACATACCAGCCAGAGTGCTCTGACCATGCCCCAGGCGCTTCATCTCTCTCTCCTCACCTCCACATCTTTGGCCCGTCCTCTCGCATGAATGGTGTGATCTAGAGTGACCTTTGCTAAATTCCAGACTTTCACATTTTAATTTTTTACTTCAGCAAGGCGAGAATCAGACCACTGAGAACATTTCCGACACCTCAACCATCAGTCATTAAACACAATGAGTTAGTGTGACTGTGTGGGCACAAATCCACATGCACAGAATGGGAGGAATTGTCCTGACCAGCTGTCACTGCGACAGGATGTTCTGTTGATTGCTTGATTTTTTTTTTTTTTAATTTATGTGGTATCTACCGGATAGCACCATCCATCTGTGAAATGTGACCATTTCAAATCGTTCTCTATATAGCATTCAAAAGTGCCTGTCCACTTTTTTAGCAGCCTTGGTTTCAGAAATTTTTCTCCCATAGAGAAAATCATTTTTGTTAATGATTTTTGATAAAACAGCGTCCCCCAAGAACTAATCTTTACCACTCTTTGCCAATATCCTTCAAAAAGTTTTACCCTTTTGTCAGCAAGAAGTTTAATCATTTAAAATATAATAAAATTGAGAATGATTACTTTTTCTTATGTATTTTAACAAGTACAGTTCAGAAATAAGTATGTTGCTTCATTTTTACATCAATATGTTACGCTGAATGACAGTGAAACATTATTTCACCCATATTTTGATGTTTTATTTTGACAAACACTTGCATTTAATACGCTTTCTATGTATTTAAAATTACTACTGTAAATTTAATTTTATGGGGACACGAAAACGGGGGCATGCTGATTATGCATATTGAAATAATATTGGTCACACTTTATTTTAAGGTCTAATTCTTAGTATTAACAAACCATTAACTACAAATTTGGCCTCAATAAATTCCTAATTTGCTGCTTATTAATGGTTAGTAAGTTAGTTGTTAGGTATTGGGTAGGATTAGGGATGTAGATTATAGTCATGCAGAATATGTGCTTGATAAGTACTAATAAAGAGTCAATATGTTAATAATAGGCATGCTAATAAGCAACTAGTTAATAGCGAGAATTGGTCCCTATACTAAGTGTTACCATAATATATTTTTCATTTATTGCAAAATAAGCATATCTGTATGGAGACTGCACTCTGTCACAATAGACTGAACATCAAACATCTTCTGATGGGCTATGATCACATTGCAAAGCATGTTGGTGTGATATAGACACACAAATTGTTGGATACTTGTCACATCGCACCAGGTTCGGACACAGTTTCAGTGTGCATGCATGTGGCTCTGGTTATTTTACTCTCTATGAAAGAGAGGACACAAAGAGCAACAACAATGGATATTGCCTGGTAATTTGTGGTGAGAAACCCCGCATACAGCCATGTACTACATCCTCTCACTACACACTGGCACTAGACAAAAACAATGTATTAAAACATGTATAAGCAAACAAACAGTTGAGACAAGAAGCAATTATGCACCAAACAACTCTGACAGGGCAGCACAAGGCCAGCCAGCCAAAGCTGGGAGAGAGAGCGAGAAATAAAGAGTTTGTATGTAGTGAAAGGTCATGAAGGCATCTCATTAAAATCCTGCCAGTGCACTAACAACGCAGCAGGGTTTGATACAAACATACTCACTTTCCATCAAATACACCTGAGGAAGAGTTCTAATCTGAAAGCTAGTGAGCTGCCTCACTGTATGCTGTCTGCACAGGCTGCTGTCTTCTGAGTGAGCTATATGAGTGAATGATTAGCTACTCAAATAGTGTTCCACATGTGAGACTCGACCCAAAATTGACGTCAATAGTCTGCCGTTGGCATACTGCTAAGCTAATGGTGCAATACTCTAACAGGTGCAACAATGCATAGTACACATACATAAATGTTGGATAAAATAATCAGCTCTAAATATACCGAACTCTTTTCATTAACACATTTCAATAGTGAATGTAACACAAGTTTACTTATGATCGATATTCCTCTCGTCTCTTCTTCGATTGATTTTTTGACTGATGATGGGTCATTCATCAGTTCCTCTCAGCCTGAATCTTTGATTTCTCCCCTGTCCCCATGCAGTGCTTGTATGCTTGCGGAGTCTCACAAACCAGTCCCGTCTAGACGAAAATATCTACACAGAGATGAAAGAACTATAACCAGAAGCATATCCGTGTTTGTCGGCCAGTATAGTATTTTTAATTGTGCATGCTTTATTTTTAGTTAGATTACCTTTGCTGTCATATAACACTCCCTTAAAGTCCAACTTTAAAAATGCTGTTAAATATAATATTTAGCAAATCTTAGAATTAATATATCATACTCTATATTCACTAACATCCAAAGCTATTTTGGTGCATCCCTGCATTCAATTCCTATGATGTTTCGTGAGCAGCAAATCAGCATATCAAAATGATTTCTGAAGGATTATATGACACTGAAGACTAGTGAAATGGGTACTGAAAATTCGGCTTTGCCATCACAGGAATAAATTACATTTTAAAATATATTCATATAGAAAACAGCCATTTTAAACTGTAACAATATTTCACAAAATGATAGTTTTTACTGTATTTTATTCCCGACCCCAAACCTATATGGAGCAGAAGCCCCATCAGAACAGCACTGAATGCTCCAAAGTCAAAACGTACACAAATTTAGAGTCACATGCAGTCGAATCAGAGCTGATGGAAAATCTGGAAAGAGAAAGACAGGAGGAGAGAAAGTGAGTCTGGATTCTCAATGGCTGGGGATGTTTTGGTCAGACCGCTTCTGATAAAAGACTCTTTTCTCCACTGCTTTTTCTCTCTTTGTGTGCATGGGAGGACAGAGGGAGGGTGTATGTGGGAGAAGAAAGGATAGAGGGAGGAAAGTGGAGTGGAAGTGAGCTATTTAGAAAATGACTACGGTAAGCTGTAATCAGGCTCTGGTGGGGCTGAGCTCCGGAGCTCAGACAATCTGCCTACACTGGCCTTTATGCTCAGGAAAAACACAGACTAATTACACTAAAATATACACATACAATAGAGTGAGCGAGAAATCCAATGTGCGCTTGCATGTATGGTTTCCCAGGAACACAAAAAGCTATTGAGTGAAATGACTTTTCAGGGGAAGAGTGGAGAGGAGAGATTGTGATTATCATTTATGAGGACTATGGAGGAGGACATAGGGTGGGCGGGGGGGGTGAGAGCTTACATTTCGATTTTTTCAAAAGAGAAACAAGCTTTACCCTTGAATACGAGAGCAGCTCAATAGGAAGGAGAGAGAGAAAGAGATGTTGCTTGTAAATAAACGTTCACATCAGCGCAGGCCCATTTTAAGCATCAATTTATAGCAGCCTGAATAGATTGCGCTGTAGCTGCGTGTTGAGGACGTGCAAGCATGTCGCTGTCAGCATGTTACTGATGACTTAAGCACAACCCCTGAACGATACGCTCTCGCCTGCTTTTTTATTCTGTGCGTTATTCTGAGAGTTATGTTCGACTAACAGTGCCAATTTTAAGCACATGAAGTGTGTGAGACATACAGTTTCAGATATTAGCTCTAAGTCAGGGAGAATTTAGCTAATAGCTAATGCTAATAGACTGCGTGTGATGGCGAAAGCAAGAAAGAAAGAAAGAAAAAGGTGAGGAGAGAAGAGATGTGGGCTTAGAAGAAGAAAATGCGAAGCCACTATCAAAGAAAAATAGAAAAAGTGAACAGAATCAAAGCTTAAATGCAGAATGGAGACTCACATAATGACATGCATAGTGAATGTTTCTATACCTTAAGCTTTTGGCAAGAACACTTAAAGAATGCATACAGCTGAACATTTTTCAAAGGATAGGCTCTATTTGACATCCTCGATACATGCACAACAGAAAGTTGCAACCATGCCCAGTGTTTGCACTATTTATGTCCATACGTTATGACAAATTAAAAAAAAACAACAACTGTAAACTCTTTAAACTAGAGTTACAGTTATCTCTTAATCCATCACACAAGCGCTTGTCTGTTGTTGTGGTCTCCAGGAGTTTGTTGTTGTCCCATTTTTATGGCTGTAAAACAATGACCCAGGCCAGTGTTGCCACTTTGGGCTAATATACTTTGGGCTTTATTGTCCTGATTGTTTAGCTTTTCAGAATGCACATTAGCATCTTTACCATGATTAAATTTACAGCTCTGCATGTATGTTCCATAAACGTTTGGTCTGAACAAAAATGGCAAAATGGCTGAATGAAAATGCTGTGCTCGCGTATTTAATTTAAATGTCATCATTTACTCAACCTCTACTTGTTCCAAACCTGGAATGAGGTTTCTTTCTTTGACCACATTTGATGGTAGCCATTGATAGTATTTTTTCCATACTTTGGAAGTCAAAGACTACCATTAACTGTCTAGATACCAACATTCTTCAAAATATCATCTTTTGTGTTCAACAGCTGAAAAAAAAAAAAATCATAAAGGTTTTGAACAACTTGAGGGTGAGTAAATGATGATCATTTTTAGGGTAACTAGCCCCTTTAAATCTTTTCAAACAGCAATTAAAATTACGGTATTGGCTAGGGTGTTTATAAAACAAAACCTAATACTAAGTTGTATTAATACTAAGATTTCGCTCAAGTATTTACGCATACACAAGCAGAATATTGATTGACAAAGTTCTCTTTATTATAATTTATGTTCTTTTGCACTTTAAATGTTTGAAACAGTTTAAAACAAAATCAGCAATTATTGTGATATGAAAATCTGATACAATCACATGCCTAATATGCAGTATACACAAAATAATTATATGACAAAGACCACTGGCATTGCAATAAACATTATGCAAATGAGCAGGGACTACCAATGGGAGCACAGACAATGATCGGACTGAGTGAAGCATAAAAACGCCTTCAAGAAGCCAACAGCACAGAGACACGGTGACCTCCAGTGATTTAATCATGGGAGTGTGAGTGACTAAGAGAGCCTCTGACATTTCTACTCATGATCGCTCAGCCACTGAACACAAGGTGCGACGAGTACAGCAGAAAGGGAGTGATTTGTGGGTGTGTGAGAGTGTGAACAAACGTGTAGAAAGATCAGACCAGTGAATGTGAGTAAGCGTGAGAGTGTTTGCATGCATGAGAGAAAATGTGACAGATAGAGCCAGATTTGGGGCAAGATGTGTCTCCAATTCATTAATATACATTCTCATTACTATTGTAACATGTACAAAAGGCAATCAGGAAAAGCAATATGCAAGTCTTATGATATATAGGTGGATGTGTGTGTTGACCACTTACAGTGAGGTGATGTGTGAACAATGAACCACAGGCCAAATGAAAAGCTGAAAAATTCTCTGCGTTTTTATTTATATCTGGACCTGCCTGAGCAAGGCTGTGTGTAATGTGAAGCCCAACAGAAGTGACAAAAACAAGAATAACGCTGAGAAAAAAGCAGCAGAGCAGAAGAGAGACAGAACTGCTACATAGACACATGATTTAAATACACAAACTAAAGACTCTTTAATGTAATTCCAAAAAACATCTCAATTTTTCATCAACATATGGGTGTAAATCTTTAGCATGTTGCCAAATTCAGTGTAAAGATTATACATAAAAGCTGTACTAAAACTAGAAGACATTCACTGGCATTCATTAGAGTATTAGGTAACACTTTAGAATAGGGAACACTTATTAACTATGACTTTTCCCTCAATAAACTCCTAATTTGCTGCTTATTAATAGTTAGTAAGGTAGTTGTTATAAGTTTAGGTATTGGGTAGGATTAGGGATGTAGAATAAGGTCATGTAGAATAAGGCATTAGTATGTGCTTAATTATTACTAATAAATGGCTAATATTCTATTAATATGCATGCTAATTGGCAACTAGGTAAGAGACCCTAAAATAAAGTGTTACCGAGTATTAGTCTGCTTAATAACTTCTAACACTTTATTTTGATGGGTCCACAACATACAACATGCTGACTATGAGAAACTTTGCAAGTATATGTCAACTTATTCTACTAACCCTAAACTACTCTGAGAGTTAGTAGATGTGTATTTGCAAATTAATGAGAATTAGTTGACATGTAGTTACAAAGTTAGATTATGCATAGGCCTACATTTCAAAACAATTTGCAATAAAGCAGCATTTCCATCTAGAAAATGTGACTCAATTATATATTCCATCATAGATTTAACTAAATTAAAGTGAAGAAACAAATTAGTGAAATGTGGCCATGATCTAAAATGAGGGAATTAATTAATTAGATTTATCCACTAATTAATATGTTGTGGGAACAAATTCTTAATCTATTGGTTTATATACACATTTAGGAAATTATTTTCATCTCTGTGTTTCCATCCAGCATATTTTTTATGCATTACTCCAAAATTCACATAGAAAAAAAGCAGACGCAAACCCAGCTAGTGATTTAATGGTGCATTGTGAAGTCTGCTATAGTTTCTCACTGCATACTGGACAGAGAAAAAAGCAGAAACAAATCAAACGAGAAATGTTTTAACAACCATTAGCTCTCCTTATGCAATTGGATACAGTTATCAAAACACCTCACATCCACTCCACCACTAACAAAAAACCTTTGCAGGACCATATACAGTAAAAACTGAAGTTTTAACAACCGCACAGTGACATACCCACACTGATGCAAGACCACTAAGGAGTGAGAGAGTGTCCCTTCACACACATGCTTTATATACCAGACGTCTGTGCTGGTTCACAATAACAGAAACGAGGATAAAAATCCTCACAAAACAGGATGAAGAAATGACAGAGTGAGACAATTTCATTTATGAAAAGATTCATCCATTTACCGCTCATCCGTTTGCCCAAGACGCCTGCAGCTCATCCGAAATTGGACACCCTGGTGATAAATTGCGGCAAAAGGAAAAAAGGAAGGAAGAAAGCGAATGATTTTTGAAAGGGCAGGGGAAAAGCTGTCTGTCTGCCTCTCTCCGGGATTCAGACAGCTGCCATCTCATCCCAGAGTGCAATAGATGAACAAGCACATCCCAACAGCTGTCCCTGTGCCCTTCAACTGTTACTGGACACCAAAGATGCAACCCAACGTTAAACATGAAAGAGAACTGAATCAGCCTAGAGTGCAGCTTGATCTTCATCATGATTTGTCACGTTTACGCCTCCTTACAACGATCTATGGCCAGTCTCATCCAGCCGTACCCTTCCCTCATCCATCATGATGTGGGCGGCCCAATTGCTCCAGCACCTCTAAACCGCAGCATCCACACAAACACATTTTCCAGGTCCTAGTTTGCACACAAAGGTATTTGATTCTATATAAAACTCAGACACAAAATCTTCTTTCTCTCTCTCTTAAACAAAAACATGGATTTTCACCATAAATTAGATTTAATCAATATCACATGATCAGAAGTGCAAGTATGATATTGCATTCATGAAACAGTTGTATATAAAAGAAGTTATTATCAAGTAACTTGCATTTCAGACAAAATATGACTAGGTACGGTTGACAGTGGGATGTCACACAGTGGTTCTCAATCTTTTTGAATAGAAAATTCCCCCATAGTCCACAGCTATATTATATATATATATACACACATACATACACACATACATACATATATATATACACAATTTATTAATTTTAATTGATTACATTTATTTTATTTAAAATAACCATTTTATTTTGTTATTATAAAATGTCACATGATCCCTCAGAAATCATTCTAATATGCTGATTTGGTGCTCAATGTTTCATATTGTTTTTTCAGAATTAAGGATAGTAATTAAATATACTGAGTTAATAAGGGGTGAATTAAAATATGAAATAATTAGATTTTTAGCATCTTGTTTAAGTTTGCTAAGGGTTGAGAACAACAGCATTAAGGCCTATATCACACAACAAACAAGAGATAATAAATCGTTAAAGTGTATAATCTACTCCACTTTTCTAAGACACAAGTTTGCATTATTTGTATGGAACCAATACCTAATAAACATGACATTTGGTGCAGAAGAGGAGTTTCTGTCTCTCATTGAAAGGAGCACAAATCGAGTGTAACTATACCTTTTAGTTCATATGCTTTGTCTCCACCAATGAAAATAGTTTGGAAAGAGCAGCGACAGCTATTTCCCATGCCTTCTCAAAGCATTCTGTCATCAGCTTCGCTCCAGTTTTTACATTTACACAGGTCAGCTCCCTATCACAAACTGACTTCAAAGCAACACATCAATACCGCATGGAGAGAACAGATATACTAAGAAGAGAATAAATGGCAACATTTTTATTTTTACTGTCCTTTTTTGCTGTACTCACTGACAGACGCCACAGTCCACAATCCTCAACTGTTGTCCCGTGGGCTGTGTTGTACAGGGGAGATGGTCAAACAGACAGACCGCTTGGCTTTGTGACCGCAAACATTTCACAAGGGCATGTGACCATGGGAACAGACACATCAAACACAAGCAAATTGCCACAACTGAGCTGAACTTTCCAGATTCCAGGAAACAGATAAAGCCCTGTCATGGAAGAAAACTCGCTGAGAATCTGCTTTGGCTCTAGATTAAGATAAAACTGTCAGATGTTGTCTTACAACCTACTTATGTACACAAACGCCTGCTGTCAGGGAAAGGTGACATTTTGGATGTATTCACATACAAGTTTGCAGTCCAGAAGGATTTTAGAAATCAAAAAAGAAAAATTTAGAGACTATTAATAAACCAAAAAAATTAAAAGTAAAACAATTCCAATGTCTAAAAATAACAGATTTTCCATAACTATAACCTTGTAAGTTGAACTGAAATGATAAAAAAATAAATGAGTTGACTTGCTGGTCTAATGCTATAATACTCTTTAGCATTTAGTCTTTGCGCCTGACATTTATCAGAGACACGTTCCGATACGCCCTTCATCAGTACATCACTTCCTCATCACAAACACTCATTTTGTTCCCGTCTCAGCGTCCTACAATTGTGTGTGTGTGTGCAGAAAGCTGATCAGCCCACATCAGACTTTCAAGTTCGGCCTAACCCTTTTCTCTCTCTCCTGCTCTCTCAATAAGCCCTCAAACATCAATCACCACAGATACGGTGCTGTTGACACAAAGAAAGAGGGCACTGCAAATTCCTGAAGTAACAAAGCTTAAGAAGCGCGTCTGACGGGGTCGATAAGCTTTTTACAGGCCGGTAAGTTGCTGTGAAACTGCAGGAGTGACCCAGGCATTTGAGAGGTGTCAGGGAGGTGAGCGTTTTCTAATCTTTACGAGAGAACAGCTTGTGCAAGCTTTTACACTGACTCGCAGGAAACTGGGCACTGATGCATAAGCAGTAATGTCGCTAACAATGTGTGAGCGGGAGTGAACGAAGCCTTTTGGCTGCTGCTAATCAACTTCATCAGCACCCTGACGCTCAACGGCGGCTCACCACAAAGCTCAAAATCTGCCCCGTATGTCCCTTCAGGGGACAGTACAGCTACTTCAGCATCAAGTCTATAATAAAAAAATAGAAGTAATACAAATAAAGAAATAAATGATACCAGTCTTTCTACAGTATCAGAAGAACAGTGTATCAAATGCTGTCTGCCTACAAGAGCAATTGTGCCCTATATGTGTGAACTGTCAAATTCAAAACAATTTTTTATCAGTGATGAATTCCTATGAGTTTTCCATGACCTTTCCAGTCATTTGTGATTGATTACCGGATAAGGATTTACAAAATTCATTCAAACTCAGACTGAATTGCTAATGAATAATTTCCATAACAAAATCAATCAATCATTTGTGGGAAGATTTTTTAATGTTTTTGAAATAAGGCTCTATTACTCAACAAGTCTGCATTTATTTGTTAAAAAAAAAAAAATACAGTAATAGTAATATTGTGTAATATTCCAATTTAAATCTGTGTTTTATATTTGAATATAATTTAAAGTGTAATTTATTCTCGTGATGGTAAAGCTGAATTATCAGCAGGCATTATTCCGGTCTTCAGTGTCACATGATGCTTCAGAAATCATTCTAATATGCTAATTTCTTGCTTATTGTCATTATTAAAAATTGCTGGGCTGCTTAATTTTTTTATTTTTTATTTGTGGAAACCACAATACTTTTTTCAGTATTCTTTGATGGTTCAAAAGAACAGAATTTATTTAAAATAGAAATAGATTGTATAATTAATTTTTTTTTACAGGGACTTTATATTACGTTATCTATAAATTAATATGTACATTAATATTTAAAGATAAGCAAGACAGCACATTTTTGAGCACATTCAGTTTGACATGGTATTGGTATTGACTTCTGAATTTCAGTACCATGACCCTGGTTCACTTTATGGGCTTAATTTAATATAGCTGAGATATCTGACTTTATGAACTAATCTTAGCACAGCTATTTAAAGTAAGATTATGTTTTTTACAGCCTGATTTTTTTACAGATTCAATCTAATTATCCAGAGAGAATTCTGCACTCAGGGCTCATGAATCATGTGAACTGTGAATCTTGCGCCTCGTACAGAGACGTCTTTGATAAATACAGCCTCAGTGATTGTGAAGTGCTCTGTAGTGGTTCACAGCAATCAGACAGAGCTAGTGATTCATCCTCATCTCCACTCAGCTCCATGACTGCTTTCGGCCCTCAAATGCACCAATCTGACTTTTCATTATGTATCTGTGTGTTTGTTAAATCGTTAAATTACTACACTGTGTTGTACATCCTTGTGTGTCATATAAAATACTGCGTGATGCTACAGTGCAATGCTTCAGTGCACACTGATAAGAGCAAGGCTGCCCATTAATAAGAAAGCCATAGTATAATGTGAAGCGTACAGAAACACATTTGACACAGATCTCTACGCATACCCTGAGACCCATTAGCCATAAATCACACTTAACCAAGAGGTCAAAAGTGTGGCTGATTACCATGGCCCAGTTAGTCCCTGCTGATGGATACACCATCTGCTTACTAAACGCATCTCCACTGATTGTCATTCAAAAGTAACCATCCCATGAGCAAAGATAGCAAACTTCCGGGGGGTTCTTTTAAAAACATAAAATGGGTTTTTCACTTTCTGCTATCTTTTTTACATCACATTCACAGTTTAAAAAAAAAAAAAAAAAATCGGGGTCGGCAAGTTTTTTTTAATGCTTTTGAAAGAAGTCTCTTGGTCACCAAGACATCGTTTATTTTATCTGAAATCTTGCAATAAAAACAGTAATATTGTAAAATGTTATTAGAATTTAAAATAACCATGTTCTATTTTGTTATTGTAAAATGTCACCTTATCCCTCATAAATCATTCTAATATGCTGATTTGGTGATCAAGACACATTTCATATTATTATCATTTTTTAATTATTATCAATTTAATTATCAGTAAAAGGAATAGCATTTTATTAAAAATAGAAATCTTTTGTAACATTATAAATATCCTTACTGACACTTTTAATTAACAGGCATTAATTTAATAAAGTTTAATATATATATATAAAAACAAAACAAAAGGTGACCGACTCAAAAACAGGGCCCATAACCAAGCAAATTTCAAATTGAATACTTCCAGGGGGTCCTGCACCAGCCGAGCAACTGCCATTGAGATAAACGAGTAGCTTTCTCAAGGTATTACAAACCTCCTTCAACTTAACTCACAAGCCACCCAATGTCTCTGGGGGTTATGACCCATGTCAAGGCGATACTCTGACCTGGAAGCGTAACATTCCTGGTGCTCCTACACCATAAGCCCACCCAACGACTAATGCGGCTGCTTCCAGACACCATAACTCTCGGTATGTGATGGGAGTGATATAGTGGTGAGCCAGGCATGCAGAAAACAGCAGCGTATCTGATAGACACACCACCAGCGGTGGGCAAAGTTCCTCCCCCAGTCAGATTGCATTTCATAAGACGGGTCAGTTTGGCTCTGATCACACAGTAACAGGGTTGGACGTACTCAGCAGGAGTGCTGATCCTAGATGACTATGATTCTCAGAAGAACAGGCTACAGGTCCAAAATCAGATCAAGAGGGGTTTCATGCGGAGGCAGAGGCCACTGGCTTGTGTGGGTCTGTTATTGTGAAGAATGGTGGTAACAAAGGCATGTGGGTTGGTGAATCATCCAACAAAAGCAGCGATTTTCAGATGCTCATGCATGTGTGAGCACACTTGTTCTGAGTAATTTTCTATGAAGTCCAGGTATAATTAAATAGTAATCTTCTAAAATCCAAACTGTTGTTTGTCTACGAAACAGTGTGCAAAAACAAAGACCAGGGTGTGAAGCGAACACAAATGGTGCTTCCGTGATGAACCAGATTTAAATGTCTCATTACGGAACGAGCTGTGCGGAGCGTCACACTGGAGGAACAGATCCAGCGACGCGGGTTTTAGTGTGGATTAGACTCTGGGTGGTGATGGCGCTGGGTTGACCGAGTTCAAGCCTGGGGTTCTCACAGCCAAGCATAATCTCTGCATATCCACCATGTTTTAAGTGCCAGCTCTTGCCTGATTAACCAAAACCTTCAAAAACAAAAAAGCCTGTAATTAGTACTTCCAAACATCAATACAATCATGATGGTGTAATGGAGGATTAAAAGAAAATAAAGGGACTTATTTTATACAGGGAGATTTTACACAATTGTTGTTTTGACTGAACAGTGAATCATATACAGGATTGCAGAACTACTTTTTCATTTTAACCACCTCTCATGCTACTAAATACTAAACTCATAAAGGTGGCATCTCAGGTATTTTGTTAACTTCGGCAATTTTGTTAAACTCACTTCCTATTTGCAAAACCCTGTCCTCAAAGATGTCAGCAAACTGAAATGATTCACTAATCATTTCTAATTTAGCTAGTTGAATGCACTCTTGCTAAACACAAGTATTTATGTTTTTCAATGACCCGTATTTTTGAATAATAGTGTATATACTAGCTCTGCACCAGTCTAGGCCAGTCTATCAGACAGATTTTCTTGTTAAGGTTAGCTGTACTATTGTACACTATTTTCAGACAAATTCTCAACTGGGCTGAGCTCAGCACTTTGATTGAGCCATTACACAACATTAATCTTGTTTTTCTTGAACCACTATATTGTTCATTTGGGCCTTGTGTTCAGGATCATTGTCCTGCTGAGAGAAGAAGTTTTAGGTTTGGCTAATGTACTATTTATACCAGACAAATTGCTTTGACAAAAGGCTCTTTCTTGGTTTCATCTTGCCACAAAATGTTTTAACATCTTGTTTAAAAGACTTACAATAAGGTTCCATTTGTGAACATAAAGTAACAATGATAAATGCTTCTAAAGCAATTATTAATCTTAGTCAATACTAATTTCAACATTCACTATAAAGTGTTAGCAAAATCTTTTGTTTATCAGCAAACGCAAACACTAAAATTTTACATTAACAGTAGTTAATGCATTAAGTATCAGAAACGAAGAACAAACAATAATTCTACAGCACTTATTCATCTAGGTTAATGCTAACTTCTGCATACACTAGTATATTTTTAACAAGTTAATGTGTTAATGAATGATTTCACAATGAACAATAATATATTTATAAATGAACACTGTAAAAACGTTAACTAATGGCAATGAGTTGAAGCTTTTTGTAAAGTGTTACAGCCAAAAGTTTTTTGCCACCCTCTAATCCAGAACTTTTTCTAGGCAGCACCTGGGTGGTTTGACGCATCTTCCGCTTCCTCAGTAACTGCAACAACAGCACCCACTGAGACATCCTAACAACTGATATTTTGCTTCATTTATATACATGTTTGTTTTTCCTAACTTCTCTGTAAGGCTCTTTAGTCTTTATTCTCACAGCTGTCCTTCAGATTCAAAGACCGAATACATTTTTAACTGTATGTTTATTATACAAAGAATGCTTTTAATTTAATAATTCACAAGTAGAAGCCAATTAAGACAAACTTAGACAAATGTGTCCTTGATAGAGTGATTTTTTTTTTTTTATTCCATCTCGGTGAACTCGTATCTTCAGTTTACACAAGAATATTTCCTAACAAAAACAATGTTACATTAACTTTGAGTGTCAGTGCTGCTCAGAACTGAAAATATGACAGAACTAAACTTCAGTGTCAAATGAGAGAACTGGTTCAATTTTGTGAGTATCTGACTGTATCTGACAGACTGGCAGCTGCTGTCACCAGTAATCAAAGGTCACTTCATTTTTATTTCTCCAGAGAAAAGCAATAGATGTTGAGTGTCAGCAACACCTTGAGAGTGAATTGCATGCATATGTATGTATGTGTGTGTGTGTAATATGCTGTATCTCTCTCTCTTTCTTCACATCCTCCAGGGCACAGGGAGGGAAATTGAGGCGCGCTCCCAAGGGTGGAGAGACGGTTGCCAGAAAGATTAACCCGCCTTCCTTTTATAGCCCCTGACAAGAGGTTAAATCACACGTTACAGTTCCGCACACTAACCTCTCCCTGAATAATTAGATCATGAATATTACAGTGGCTGACTCTGGCAGGCCATGGCTGATCAGTCCTGGCTGGAGAGGCTGAGGGCACTGCTAGGATTTAAAAGCTGCTTTCATCACATCAGCCTCACAGAAGGAAACATTTCAGTGCAATCAAAGAAGGCTGAAGTGAAATAAATAGATAAAGTCCTCTGGACCAACATACTCCAACAAACAAAACAATGCCAAATGTAGGGCCTTATGAAATCCATTTTTATTTTTTAATTCGGTTACATTTTTTTCCAAATTCAGTTTTTCTGAATTCTGCTTTTTCCCCATTTTATTTTTCTAGACTCTGTTTTGATGGTTAAATTAAACTGTATTAAAGGGTTAGTTCACCCAAAAATGCTTCACGTGGATACGCGGTTTATATTCAGATCAAAGTGCAAACAACACGTCTCCGTGTGGCACAGCCGATACAGAACAGCATACGCTGTTTACGTTCAGTGGATACTCTCCAAAATGGCATCAAGGTGAGGAGGAGAAGAATTGTTGAATAAAGTATTTTTTTTTTTTTTTTTTTTTTTTTTATAAAGTATTCTTGTAGCTTTGTAAAATTACGAATGAACCCCTGACGTCACATCAATTATTTTACCGATCGTTTTGCTACGTTTCTGGACCTTGATCGTATAAGGACACTTGCGGTCTATGGGAGGGTCAGAGAGCTCACGGGATGCATTGAAAATATCTTAGTTTGTGTTCTGAAGAACACACCATTTAACAGCAATTTATTAAATGTTTAACAAAAATTACATTTTTAAAGACTTGTGAAATGCGTTTTATTTTTACCAAATTCTATGTTTTCCATTTATTTTCTGGATACCATTTTAATGGTTTCACTAAATTTCTAAATCTCTAATTAATTAAAAAAACAATAATAATTTATTACTATTTTATTTATTTCGTTTTTTTTTTTTTCTTCAGAAATACTGTGTTTTGTATTTACATTTTTCTGCTAAATAAATTCGGGTAAATATTCCTTAAATAATGTTTTAATAATAATTTTATCAGTAGTACTAGTACTATCATTACATTAACTTGAAGAAACTATGACAGAAATATATTACTTAAACCAAACTTTTATTTTGATGGGATGCTGTGAAGAACTTTAGGTTTCTGTTTGTATGCGTGACGATAGTTTTACTCAAAAGAAACGGTAAAATTTTAATGAAGTGACTCTCAGAGCAGTTCTAGAGATTATATCCATGTGTTCACGTACTCTTATATTCTGGCGGCAGAGGCTGAAAACTAGGGATGTACTGAATGTTCGGCAACCGAAAAGATTGAATAAATTGTACCGAACGCTGACGTAACGCGATCAAATACAGGCGCGCACTAATGCAGCAAACATGTCGGTAGTGTGGAAGCATTTAAAGCCAAGAAAGATGCAAAAACCATTACAAGAACCGACAGTGAGAGACTGTGAAGTGGAAGGTGTGGTTGTTGCTGGTTACTGTATGATGATTGAAACCTTATACAATTAGTAAATAATAAACTGCAGAATGTTTTGTAATATATGCAAAAAATTGCAGCACTGCACGAGGAAATCATAGGGAACTGCAAATGTTGGGCCAAAGGAGCAGGGTAAATCAAGCCTACAGATTTTATGTCTAACAACTGAAAGACTAAATCCACAGGACATGAATGACATATGGAAATATGTTATCTTTGAGCCAAATTAAAAAGAGTCTATTCCTGCATCCAAATATGCCTTCTCCAAAGTAAATAATTTTGAAGTAAATAAAACAGAGATTAGTAATGGAGTACATTTTATAGGAAAATCATTTTTCTACTTTTCAGAAATTTTCATTTTAATCCAATGTGTTACTTGCTGTAGACTATTAGTATGCTATAGTGTGTAACTATGCAGACGTCAGGTTTTATGAGTGTCCCGAGTCAAAAGATCCCACCCACGAGTCTCTATGACATTCCGGTCCTTAGATATGACACCACTTAGTGAGCACCACTAATAAGCGTTCTCCTTTGCTGTTGTCACTGAACTGAGGTTGATTTGTGGATGGAGGCCGAGCGTGTTCATTGATATGGGAGGATGAATATTTGTCGGGTCACGGAGATAACACTACTCCACTTCACAGAAACACCTGCTCTCGGATGACTTCGGGCAGGAGCCCCTATTAATTACAGGAAGCCACTACAGAGGGACAGTCAGCATGCAATGAGACCCTGAGACATCAGCTACAGGAAGACAAATGGCCCAACCGTGACTGAATGCAGACACACACACATTCTCTAGTGCACGCAAACACACACACACACACACACACTCAGCTCCCTCTCATCCTCTTCAATCAAGCTCTGTAATGCTGCCCGTGTAGGTCTTACTCACTGCCAGCCAGGCTATGCCGCATTTCAGAAACTAGGTCACACGGATGGCTTTTCATCACACAACTCCACATTATATGCTCCAAGCTGACTCAAAAACACTATAGGCTACTTCAAAACCGCATTCGTATGCATGCAAGCACAAAACAAACAGAGTTAGCATCAACAAGCACACACAAAAGAGCTTCTGCTAATGGACGGTTTCTTCAAGTAACCCACGTTCCGGTCTCTGGCACAAAAGAGGGAAATGGCTGAAGGTGTACTCGTCATTGATCGCTGAGAGACGCCTGACAAAAGGTCTCCGCTTGCCCCCGTAGCTACTCATACACTCATTGACCCAAGCACTACACTTCTCAGACGAGAGCTTTGTGCCTGTGCTTGTGTAGCTTTTGTATCTCTTGTATGCATTAGTGGCACACTGGAGTTTTATAAAGCTCACCGGATCAACTTGTTTTTGCAAGATTTCAAGGAGGACAGCAGAAGCCTAGAAGGCACCTTTGCCTTTTGACAGGATATTAAGCCTCCCTCATGTCTGTCAGCGCACCTCTCTGCACCTGCTTCTGCGAACAACTCTCTCTTTCTCTTCCCCGCACACAGGAGCGAACCGTCCTCAGACTCAGAGCCAGGCCCGTGTCTGATCCTGTGCTAGATTGATAACCACTGAACTGCCTTGATAAATCAGCGGGAGGCACAAAAGGCTACAGAAGGTCTCACGTCACGCCACCTTCAGAAAACACACATGATTTATTGGCTTGGCTTGTTGACATCTACAAAGTGAATATTTCTGGAAACCTGCACATGAAGGATGTGGCCCCAGAATCTTTTTTGACTTGCTGTGAGATCCTCAGGCACTAATGATACTCAAGATCTACAGGTTCTGCAGTGGACATTCACTTAATAGTAATATGGGTTAATCCTTAAAAACGCTAATAAATAACAGTTAGATGTAATCTTTAGCAAATCTCAAAATAGCTATCCATGTTTTTACATTACTTTATTGTTATGTCTAAATTCACTTTTAAAATGTTTTATTTTCAATTGGATAATTAGTTTAGAAAAAAAAACATACAACTCTAATATCACTTATCTAATGATTATCAGCCATAACATAACATAACATCAAATAATTATCAGCTCATCTGTACAGAATTTTAATAGCTGCTTCCTTTAACACATTTTCAAATCTTTAATTTTAACCATTTCAGAAAGTGTTGATTTGTTTTTCTGTGCTAACGGCAACTAATATACACATGTAAATAGTTGCTCTGACATTGTTCCCACAAACATATTAAGTAGCAAAACTGTTTTCAACAACAACAATAATAATAATAATAATAATAATAATAATAATAAGAGTAATAATAAAAGTTTCTTGAACAGAAAATTTGCAAAATAGAAATAGAAATAGATTTCCGAAGGATCACGTGACTTGATCTGAAAATTTAACTTTACTATCACAGGAATTAATAACATTTTTAAAAATTAAAATATAATTGTTTTAAATAGTAATACAATTTCACAATATTACGCTTCTTACTGTATTTTTGCTCAAATAAATGTAGTCTTGATGAGCATAGGAGATGAATTAAATAATATTACCAGCCTTTTGTAATGTATACATCACAAAATGCAACTGGAGAGATGCATCTATATTGGAGGCATTTCGGGTTTAAAGTTGCATAAAGTTTTAACCACAACACAACAATGTCCACTAACACAACTCAACAGTATCACTAACATTATCTTTGGAGCAAATCATTTTAAAACCGTTCTGTTTACACTTGAAACAACATTAAGAGGAGCAGTTAGCCCAATTCATTCTGCCCTTCCCTTGGGCCACACGTTCTGTTTGAGAGAACATCCCTGATAAACTCAGCAGAACATCGCCACTGATCCCGAACAAACTGTCTCAGCCAAAGGCATCAAGCCCTGTGTTACAGCACCCTGATTCTGCACTCGGTTATCCACTCGTCAACTCCGACCTGTCATTACAGGGCAATGTGATCTCTTCAGTTGAGTTCATCCAGCATAAAGACGCATTCCTGGATTAGGTAGCTGAGAAAGTCAGACCATGTGCTGCGGACAGACTAGTAAACAGAGACGTTAGTTAGCCTGCAGCTCATATTTAATAAACCCTCATTCTAGATAACAGATCTAGATGTGGCCTGACAGTTGTCACAACGGTTGACTTTTTAAAGAAAGTTTATGAGGGTCTGAGGGCCCAGAAAGGTGCATGAAGGATGAATATCTCGTTAAAGAAATGTAGGCGAGCTGAAGACAAGGTGAAGAGACAGGATGGAATGGGCCAGTTTGGTCAAATAACTGCATAAGCAAAATTCCCATTTTTTGTTTTAGCTTTAAAATTCAGAAAACTCTCCAACTAGTCGATTATGAAAATCAAAAGTTTCAAGAATTAAAAGTGCACTGAGTAGTTTTGTTTATGTTGCATAGGTCGATACAGAATTCAACAAAAATGACTTTTTTCTGCATAAAACATACAAATATCATTCATTCATTCACACGCTACCACTCAAAAGTTTGGGGTCTGTAAGATTTTTTAAATTTGTATCAAAAATAAATTTAATATTGTGAAATATTATTGCAATTTAAAAGAACTGTTTTTATTGTAATATTTTTTAAAAATGTCATTTGTTCCTGTGATGCAAAGCAATCATTACTCAAAGTCACATGATCCTTCAGAAATCATTCTAATGTTTTGATGCTCAAAAATATTTCTTAATAATGTTGAAATAAGTTTGAAAACTGTAACTAATATTTTTCTGTAAACCATGATAGATTTTTTCCACATTCTTTGATTAATACAATTTTCAAAAGAACAGCATTTATTTGAAACAGAAATTTCTGTAACATTACAAATGTCTTTGATGTCACTGAATAAAATTATTAATTTCTTTAAAAAAATCTTACTGACATATACATAACATTTTCAGTGAGGTAGTAATTACTGTGTGCATGTGTATGAAGATAATCAGATTACTTTAGTGCTTACTTCAGGAACTGCAGCAGAGCTTACCAGATCAATAAACCCAGCCTGTGGTCAAAGTAATAACTCTCAATTTTAAGTTAGACTGCGACACACAAACTATCATGCTTGGTAGTCACACACTAAACAACATCCTGCCCAAAACTGCTCACAACAAACAGACCAAGAAACACGGGTAATATGTCAGGCTGAACCCCCACCTCTCTCACACCGAATCCAATCTCACCAACACGTGAAAGAGAGATGGACCTGTCTCAAATGTCCAAAGGTGCGGAGGTTAATCTAGCGCGTCAGAAGTCACTTTCAGAACGAACACGAAGCACACGCTGCTTCAGCTCTGAACACAAACATCCATTCAGAATGACTTCTTTCACTCAGGCCCACTGAAGAAGGTCAACGTTTACCCTTCACCTCCTCTCTCCCCATTACATACAAGCCCTGTTATTCATGCCTGCCCTCTCTCCTACTTTACCTAAATAAAAAAATAAACATTGTGGTTAAAGCAATCCCTTCCGCTTCAATCTTTTTAGCACAGGAATAATGTCAACTGTCTATTTCGGCCTGTGCAGAGATAGCATTCAACATTCAGTATTCAGCATTCTCAACAATGGGTCTTAACAGGAGCACTGATTCACTAGCCACATAAAGGGCTCCTATTCTCTGCTCTGGATCCCTTGTGCTGAAATAACACACACGCTCTGAAATTTGCACACACATACACGCTAAACAAACACACACTCACATAATGGTGGGACTCTTGTCCCGCTGAGAAATGAAAGGGTTTTTACAGGATATCCAGGTCAATTCTCCTTTTACCTTTACCTTACAATAAGTATATGCGCACACAAAATACGGCTACAGAGAAAGTAGTTAGTCAGAAGAGGACTCGCAAAAAAACTATAGGCTGGAAGTGAAATGAGATATTTGACAGAAACACAGCGCTAATCCTCAGACATGCTTTTTAACAGGATCAGCGCTGCAAGATGTGTGGCAAATAGGGCTGGATCAATACCAAAATTTTGCTATCTGGTATCTTGGTTTCAATACTAAATCACAGGCAAAAAATGAACACAGCGTGGACTGACATACGTAATGAAACTAACAAATCAAATGACTAAACAGTTTAGCAAGTTCCAAATCAATCTAACATTCTTGTGTGGTTAATACACACGCAAACAAAATGAGAAACGCAAATCTCTGCAATAACTTTTTCCACACTTTACTCTTTTATATAATGTGTTACATAATTTGAAGATGCTTTTGTACTGATGCCAGACTTATCACTCATTTATGAATAATCTTATCTTCTGGTTTCCATAGCCTACATCAAGTTAAATAATAATAATAAAAAAAAAATTCTAATTCCCTTACACGTTTATTTCATAGCCTATTGAAAACTAGACATTTATTTATGTAATGATGAATTAGGACTGAAACAATTCCTTGAGTAACTCGAATACAAAAAAATCAGAGGCAAATTCTTGTGCTTCGAAAAATCGTTTTAGTCCATGTACTAGGGATGCACTGAATATTCGGCCGCCGAAAATATATGCCGCGCCGCCCTGCCCCGCCCCGCCCTGCCCAGCAGTGTTCAGAAGTATAAATTAAAACCGACGCACAGCTTACGACGTAAAGGCTACGGCGTAAAGGCTACAGCGTAGGTCCGACGCAGAAGTATAAATTGGGCTTTAAAGGAACACTCCACTTTTTTTGGAAATAGGCTCATTCTCCAACTCCCACAGAGTTAATAAGTTGAGTTTTACCGTTTTTGAATCCATTCAGCCGATCTCCGGGTCTGGCGATAGCACTTTTAGCATAGCTTAGCATAGATCATTGAATCCGATTAGACCAGTAGCATCGCGTTCAAAAACGATCAAAGAGTTTCGATAGTTTTCCTATTTAAAACTTGACTCTTCTGTAGTTATATCGTGTACTAAGTCCGGCGGAAAATGAAAAGTTGCGATTTTCTAGTCCGATTTGGCTAGGAACTATACTCTCATTCCGGTGTAATAATCAAGGAACTTTGCTGCCTTAACATGGCCGCAGCAGGTGCAGTGATATTACGCAGCGCCTGAAAGTAGTCCCCAGCTAGATAACTAGTTATAATATAGCCGGGGACTACTTTCAGGCGCTGCGTAATATCACTGCGCCTGCTGCCGCAGCAAAGTTCCTTGCTATTCACGGCAACCCTTCAAAATAAAAGTCTGAAGACATTTCAGCAGAAATATATTACTATTGTTCAGCAGAATGTACATACTGCTACTACTAAAATTATGAAAACTTTATTTAAGAAATGATCACACAACATTTCTTCCATGTTTTAATTTTAATAGTAAATCCCCTTTGTTAGCCAAAAAGTTTAAATTTTCAATAATTTAAAGATAAATAAAATGAATGTTTTATGCCTTCATTTGATAACCAGACACATACCACAGAATTTCTGAGGAAAAATAAAACATTTCATAAGGCTATTTTAAGAATAAATAACAATAAAACATTAGATGAGAGAAAATAAAAAAAACTTTAGAATTGTCATTTTCTGTAATCATAGCTATAATTATAATAACACCTAAAATATGTTGCATGTAAAAAGTGTTTGTTTCATCCACTTGAAGGGTGGGTACATTGTGTGCAAAATGCACATGATCAGGATGGTACCACCTCCGCCGCATTTTGAGAAAGGAAAAACCCTGTTTGCAGGACTATACATTATTTGGATAATTAGTCAAAAACAACAGCAACAGTTATGTCTGATTCTGTTGCATAGAACTGAATAAAAATAATACATTGATATTTAATATTAATATTTTCTGTCCAATTTTCTTTCAATAAAAGTGTGATTTTATTTTATTTTATTGGCTTGCATTTTTTAAATTCTGTCTCATTAAAATTTAGTTAAATTAAAAAGTCTTACAAAACTACTTTATTATTGAATAAAATAAATAATTATTACAAAGCAGTTTCGGTTTTCGACCAACCACATCCAGAATTCTCAGTTTTACATTTACATTTACATTTATGCATTTAGCAGACGCTTTTATCCAAAGCAACTTACATTGCATTCAAGTTACAATTTTTACATTTTATCAGCTCTTGCTTTCCCTGGGAATCGAACCCATGATCTTGGCGTTGCTAGCGCCATGCTCTACTATTTGAGCTACAGGAAAGCTACAGGAAAGTTTTGGCCCAGAATTTTCATTTCGGTGCATCCCTGTAACTACATAGAGTGCACCGTGTTTGCAACCACATGCTCCTTTAAAGGATCACACACACACACACACACACACACACAGAGAGACATTTAAGAGGGTTTATTCTCCAAATAACTTTAAATTCATGTTGCTGAAAAAATGTGTCAATAAATGTTGTGTGTATGAACTCTTGGTTTTGTTCCACGTTAGCTTCCTGCCCACAAATTATTTTGCCCATTAATTTATTACTATTATTTTTATATATGTCTTAGTTTTAGGTTGTACCATGTTTACCTCTTTTAAAGTAATCTGAAATTGATTTTTATATATTTGTATTTTGAAAGTGATATGGCAATTAAATGCACTAAATGGGTTTAGTTTTCACAGTTATTAATATATGCAATTTCAGCAATAAAAATGTAAATTTTTCTAAAAAGGAAACAAATTACTTGTTCATTTTAAGAGACCTGTCTGATTTTCTCTTGTATATTTAGTATTGCTCTTTAATAAAGAAAAAGTTCTTCTTATCTGATTACTTGATTAATCGATAGAATTTTCGATTACTAAAATATTCGATAGCTACAGCCCTATGATGAATGGTTCAATGGTCTAAAGTCAATTTGGATAAATGAAAACATGCTAAATGAATAAATGTAGAACAAAAGTCTATAACTTTGTTGTAATATATATATATATAGCATCATTACAGTGATATAAAACACCTACAATATTATGATATTTTGCTCACATCATACTCCAGCTCCACTTCGCCAAAGAAAGTGAAAATGACTTAAACATTCCATCTGGATCTGAGTTCAAATGAAACATTTTGTAAAAGCATTCATTAATGAATCTCACACATTAACTTTTATTATTTATGTCACAGAAACGGATGAATTGTACAGCACGTTGCCATGTAGGTCAGGTACCGTAATTTGCAAAATGATGATTGTTGTAGTTAATTAATGCCAGTATACCGTAGGCAACACAAGATAACAAGGAGAAACAAGTCTATGTTTTCCAGCTTTATCATGAAGAATAAAAGGACACAAAGAAAGAAAGAAACTGCAAAAAAAAAAAAAATCAAGAGATCCAAAAGGAATGCACAATCTTAGATTTCCGCTCATTTTTCTGAATCTCTTTAAATAATTTCTGCGAAAAGATGTTGGCCTGACTGGTGTGACAGCCTTGAGTTTGACCTGAGGGGGCTGTAGAACTTTATCAGCCAATGGGGACGGCCTCTGATAAAAAGGCAACCAATGGCAAGAGCTGACAGTAAGTGCTCGCCTGTGGCAAAGAACATTCATCAAAGAGCTTTTATGAGCGGCAGAGCAGAGGCTGGCATGATAAAATTTAACAGACATGCCAAATATCCACAACACACCCCCTCCCCGCCTCTGTATCTCTCTGACTGTCAGCTGACTCAATCTGCTCCATGTAACCTGACATTAACCTTTTGATGTTTCGCCATATTGTTCTCTGTTCCAGGAGGAATCAGCTATCCCATCATCCTGTCATCTCAATGTACTATGACTTTACAATTTATTATTCCCGTCTCAATAACACACACAAAAAGCAAACAACACAGATGAAACACAAACACACACACACAGAGAGAGAGAGAGAGAGAGAGAGAGAGAGAGAGAGAGAGAGACAGGGCCATGTGTTTTCTGTAGAGTTTAATACATTAAAATGGGGATCTGGCAAACACAGAAAACCATAAATTACAGCTCCTGTCCAAAACAACTGCAAAATATGCCAGATTTGTGTCAATCTGTCTGTCTCTCATTAAGAAGTGCGGCTATCTGCGTGCATGCAAATCAGCATGACTGGCAAAGGAAGGAAGAAGGATGAAGATGAACAAGCATATCAAAATGACTGTCAACAAAACATTAAAATGCCTCAAATGTATGAAAACCCAGAGGACTTGTGTAAAAATGTGGCATTTGACATCTTTCTAGAAAAGATGCAGCTACAAATGAAAGCAGAAAAGATTAAATGATTTTTAATTAAATACAACCAAACGACTATTTAAATGATTTATATTATTCTATTATTTATATCATTAATAATCTATATTATATTATTTTTACATTATGTAACATTATTCTGATTTATATTCATTTAGGCTGTATTTTTTATTCTGACTTGTGTTTTTTTTTTTTTTTTTTTTTTAGCACTTTTTAAATCTCTTAAAGGGTTCCTTTCACATACATGTATGGTTGTGTGCATGACAAACACAATCTGAATTTGATCAATAATAATATAATAATAGATAACAGAATAGGGGCATCACTGTATCATTGTATTCTAGGCAAGCTAAACCTATTCCATATAATAAACAACTACATGGACTCCATTTAACGGGGAGGTGAAAGGTAAAAACAAACACTAGCACTTTGAAACTCCCATTTGAGGCACTTCTGAGTTCAAAATGGACTTCTCCGTCACATGATTCTGCCCTCTGCCCCCTCCAGTTGGAGGCAGATCACACTTTCATCTCTTCACGACTACAGCTCAGCGTTGCCTGACCTCAGAGGTGCCAACACGCAGCAGGCCACCCTGGCACCCAAGCAGGAGATGAGAGCGCTGCCATGCTAATGGCATCTTTTCAGATTACACTGGACAGATATGCAATTTGCCAAGCAAACCCTCATTATGCAGCAGGGCAGAGACAGAAGGGAGGGTCAGATATCCCGTTCCAGAGGTCTTATCTAGAGCCGTAAACAGATAAGAGCAGATGACTGCTGCCCTACTGCTCAACTTACAGACAGATGCACAGACAGGGGGGATAAACACGTTCCTGTTCTACAGCATGAGACACACACCAAAATACAGATCTAATCCCTGCTGTAGAATAGGTTTCATTATACTGGCCATATCACTCGGACACACGCATGCACACACTTCCCTTTTACAGGTACCATAGTAACTCTACTTCCATGCTAAAAGGGAGACAGGCTGTGTTTGTCTGTTGAGTCTCAATGTAGACAACAGGTCTGAATATTTTGGCGGTTGACATTTAAGAATTTCCTGTTTTATTCTGGAGAACAAGACATGGAAATCTCTAGTTAAACTGTCCTGATACACAGAAAAAATATTTGATTAGGGAATTTTCAATTTCATGTTTTGGCACATTATACTAGGCTGAAATTAAGCTTTTGATAATGTACATTAATTATTCTAGTATTTGTTTTTATGAAACTGAATAAAACACCACTGAGAATTATGTTAATTTATTTTAATTTAATTGGACTAATTCAAAAAACTAATAAAAAAGAGATTTTACAGCTTTTATAGCTAAAACTGAGACTGAATTGAGCTGATCTGAATGCACAATGTGTTAAAAAACCCCAAATCTGGTAATCAGTAATAAAACATTGTGTTGCAAACTGAGTAAGAAATTTTGAATGAATGCTAATACTGTTGTTTGTGTAGTTATTGTATCTAAATACATCATGGAAGTATTTATCATGCAATGTGGCATGAAACACGCTTTATGTTTGGCAGTTATGTTTAAACCAGGTTTCAGCGGCTACAATCAGCATTTATCCCTGCAGCATACTTACTGTCACGTGACAATGTCTATTATCTAAAAATGACAAAAACATTACGGACCTGTGCTTGAACAGTCACACCTCATGACTTTCTGATGCTATCTGATCTTCCTGGTTGAGCAAATACTGCTTCATTGGCGCCTAAATAAATGATTGGTCATTATAAACTTTAGAACTCATTACCCACTTCTCTGACAAAATGTGTTTTTATCGATAGCAAACCTATGACTGCATATGGGTTGCTAATTAACTTTTTTGGTATATTTTACAATTGAAAATCAGGAATTTGTTTTATGCAAGTGAGAAAAATTAACTGGTTAAACTAAGAATACATTACAAATGAGCAATGAAAACAGTTTTAAGATGTATTACTGCTTTTTAAATGCATGACACCGTCACCATATAAAAATTTCAAGAGGTTTCCATATGGATGTCTCAAAGCTATCAGTTCCAGCATAACTTCATCAATCACTTCATTTCCTGCAAATCCTGTTTCAGGCATGACTGCGGTCAATTTAGTGCTGAACTGAGCGCAGTTACGCAAAGTACACATTACAAAAGTTATTCCCTTGTCCTCTGTGCTAATTCATAGAAATTTTACTTAAACTTAAACTTCTACTAAAGCTAGCTTGGCAAAATACACAAACACTACCACAAACGCAGTTAGCAGCTATATAAACCCCGGTACAAATCTCTTTCACACAGACTGCTATGCTTTATCTACCCTCAACTGGATAGCCAACAAACCGAGTCCAGCGGTAAATAAAACAGAAAATTGACATACCAATTATTGAGGCCCTGTAAGATAACCTAAACCTGTCCAGTAAAAGCATACGGCCCAATTGGCCTCAATGACATCAGGCTCCTCACTCTCATCTAACAGGCTTATCTGAGTCTCTTTCTCAGCTGATCTCTTCAGACCTGCAGTTTACCCTCATACAAAGGGATTTTATGAGTCAGGCCACAGCTGCTTGCTTTAGGGTGCAGGAAAAGAGAGATCTGGTCTGTTTGAAGCGATATAAAGGGCAGGCACGGGAGAGAGACGGCAGTGAGGCTTTATGGCTCTAGTGTAACTAAAGATGTTGAGAACTGAAAAAGAGTGAGTGTGTGTGTGTGTGTGGCCTGGTTTAACAGCTGGGTGTTTAACTCTCACTCTCAATAGGTGGGGAAAGAGAGGAGACACAGACCTGCGTACATGCATTTTTCTCCAACTAATCTGCAGTGGAAAACAGCTGTGCAAATGAGCATGCACACCACAAACACACGCAGGCTGGATGTGCAAGCTTTGATCTGCAAGCTCGATCAGGCACTCTTGCAAGCTAAATAAATTATGTTATATAATTAGGAACAAGGTTGAAAGAGTCATTTTGATTTGGTTTTTAACAATGCCTTTTTTAAAGATTGAACTAAGATTTAACTATTAAACTAACAACTGATAAACAAAATTCAGAATCTCAGAAATTCAGAAACTTTCTCTGTGTTTGAAAACTCATTAATAGATGCACATGACTGCAGAAGATCAATGTGTTGATGGAAAAGTTCACACAAAATCGGCTAAAGAATGTACTTTTAAATGTAGAAATTCACTGGACAATTTAATTTTCACTGGAAAATTTTAATTTAGTAAAAGGCTGGTATTTTAACTGGAAGCAACATTTTGAAGTTAAAAACATCCGAAGAATGGATTTGATTTTTTACAAACTCACAGGTTTTCACGTCACAAGACATTGAGTTTTTAGGCAAATTTTCATTTTTGGTTGAAACTGTCCTTTAAATTGAACTCACAAATCACCACGTTCAGGTTCTGATGAACACAAAGCCCATAAGTTATCATCATCAGTGAAGAACTACTGCCACTTGGGTTCCTCTCCATCACTTGCGCTGTAATTTGTCATCTGCTGACTCACAAGCTGTGATTGCTCGTCCTTCAGTTGAGAAATCTGTCCATTCGGACCTCATTCAACTGATCTTCAAAAATCACAAGATTGTCTGTCTCTCTCACAGCAATTACTGTCAGTACTGTCAACATGCCACTGAGCCTCAAAGGCAAAGGACTTGAACCAACACCCAGGAGAGGAAAAAAATTAAATAAAAATAATCACACGATTACAAATTGTGACATTCCTCATGCTTGAATCTTCACATACAACTTAGTGACCATAAATACCATAAAACTATTTAATAAGATATGGTCAGTGATAATCACATGGTCAGAAATGTTCATTATCTCTCTCCAGCTTACAAAAGCAGCAAGGCATGCCTCTTTCTGGAATGAGACAAATTTATGGTATTCATAAACAGGTTACCACGTTTGGCATTTCCTCTATAATGACTGAGTCTATCTTACTATTAATTGTAAACATTAAAGTCAAATACTCTTTCTCTATTTACCTCTTGCTTTGCAAAGGCAGGTCAATTAAACATAAACCACTTAAAGAGGAGAATGCAGCCATAAGCCCTCCATGCACACTCATATAGGAATGCGTTAATTATCAAATGCATTAGCCATGCGTTGCAAAACCAAGCACCTGGAGATATTTTAACATCATGACCACATGGCTATTCCATTAGCAGAGGTTACTGACTACACAATGGATAATGACATGACATTTAAGCAATATCGCTTGAGCAAAAATTCACTAGAAAAAAAAAACATATACATATTTTCAAGTTTGCATGACGTATGATTAATGAATACTAAGATTTGTGAATTAGGGTTCTTAAAACTGCATAAAAACCTATGTTAGGCCAACTGAATTCTCCCTAATGTTGTCCCAACTAGTCAAACACAGTTGCCTGAACAAAAAACCTAATTTAACAATATTGCTAAAATGTTAAGGGTCTATGAATTCCCAGCATGCATTGCAGCTTGAACACATTATATGGTTATTGGTTACCGTCATGGGATTATTGTTTTTGTTAGTTATTTGTTGTGTTGTGTTGTTAAGAGCTCATCATTTTACATTAGTTGATTGCCACCATTCTTAAGGTTTGTGTCCAGTATCGTACAACTTTCTAAAACTAGATCCCAAAAATCTTTCATTTTTATGGTGTTTAAAACTATCACGTCATATGAGGCCACAGGTAAACTTAACAGTGTTGATATTCAGTACTAAACCAAGATTGTGCTATTATTTTTATACAACAGCTCTATAAACAACTAATATGGAGTAATTTGTGTCAAACAAACGTTTGGTTACCACATGTATTCTCTGCCAATGTAGAGGTTTACAAAAAAAGCCAAAGCCTTAAGCTATGCATGCCACTAAATATTAATATGCATATTCTGTATGATATATTTTTTTATTCTTGGTATTCTGTATGATATGCATACAGTGTCTAACGAATGAAAAACGGATCATCCAAATAAAGACTGGTTACTCTAACAAAAAAAAAAAGTGTTGTGGATTTTGTGACTGCAGAAAGGACAAATGCAGGAGTGAAAATGTTTTTATGTATGAGTAGGCATACATATTTAAGCACTGCCCCCGTGATCCATTCAAAAAGCCAAATCACATAATGGCTCCTCATAGAAGAAGAGAAACGTTACACCCAGATGTCAAAATGATCCTTCACCACGCTCGATAATTGTACTGAGAATAGGAGACCGTGTTTCTCTGGAAATAGGAGTCTGAAATTTAATTATCCAGCCTTTGGAAAATGTAGGGCAGACAGAAGACAGCGCAATGATATAAAACTGCACTCAGTGGGTAACTAATGTCAAGCTCCGGGTTTAACTGAGTGAGCACAAGATACCGGAGCCGTAAATCAAATAAACACTCTCTAGCCTTAGGTAATTGCGCTTTTAAGACTGGTTAAAAATAATTCATGAAAAAAAGAAAAGCACGTGAACACACAAACCAACAGCAAATGTCTCAGAACCGATGATGCTCTAGGTATTCTTCACATTCCGTCTATGTTTACAAAGGTCATCCTCAAAATATGTTAAAGCTAAACTTTTGCATTACAATAACAATCCACTGAGCATGCAATGCAGGAATGTTTATGCCAGTGATTCATGTTGTTTGCCAGTTACACAGATGGGAAAAGCTCAGTGCTGCCAAGAGTCTGCTGACTGCATGAAATCCTCTGATGAAAACACGCAACACGGTCGGAGATCACAACATATGGTCAAGAATAAAATACGGCAAGTCTACTAATACACATTAAGCTTTAATCTTACCCCGGGATCGAGTTATTTACGGATGACATTCGATGCAATCATTTAGCTCCAATCCACGAGACCGAAATGCATGGTTAAAGATCCCCTGGACCGCGACAGAAAGTGGCCAATTCAACACGGGCAGCCGCGGAGACACCTACACCAGATTGAGCAGTAGCGTCTATCGCTCTGGTTTCTCCGCCAACTAGCCCCGCCCACTTTTATACATCATCACGGAAGCTTTCCTCCCATTGGCTCTCGGTTAGACTAGGACGCGTCTAGCAGCGCGTTCGACCAATCACGTCGGCTTCTGAAATTAAACAGGGGCGGGATTCAGAGTTGGAAGTCATGCGGGCGGATGCGATGCATGACGTCAACCCTTTGTTACCTTGCCGACCCCTTTCATCTGAAACAGCACTTATCTACGAGTCTAAAACATAGCGTAATTAATTCATAAACATCTTGGTGCAGACGGTGCACTTTGAGAAGCTAGTTGCAGGGGTTTTAATTTACAGAAAGCACTATTCAAGGCAAACACAACGAGAATTCTAATGAAGCAGGTGCAATCGGTAAAACACGTTGGTTATACACTTTAATTTCAATGAAACAAAGACTATACTTGCTGCATGGGTGGCCAGTGTTGTTACATGAAACCAGGTGATTCTTCTGCGATTTCTTTGCACTCAAAAGATTTATAACGACTCCATCTGGCTAGACTAAAGCTGAGATTTATGACAGAGCAACTGTACATTGCTATCCAAATGGCCAAGCGTCGTTCACAAAACTCGTGCATGTATGTGGATCGCAGTCAATTCTCCGCAAACCATAATAAACCCTCTAATGATATGCGACTTTATAACTTTCCACCCACCAGCCAATCTGCTGTCGGCTGTCAAAACCCCCAGCTTCAAATACCGCACTGCTTCTCGGCGGAGAAACCCCCGGTGACATTTCGAGACAACGCCTTTGATATTCAGCAAAGGTCACAGCCATAAATTTATATATTTTTTTTTTTTGTCGAGAGGATCAAATGCGAAGTCTGCAGTCTGCCCTCCAAAAGGCCCTGTAACAACACGAAGTATCCCTAAAACGCAGCCTACGCTATAGAAATACTTAACATTTGCAATAACACTGCAAGTAATACACAGGAAAATTGAATCTACTAATGTAATACAACACATCACAGTTAAAATTGCAGCTAAACGTCCATTCATTCATTGGAAGTCAGCACAGAGTAGCCAAAAAAATAACACTCAAATAAATGCATTGCTTGTGCTAGAACAACTCACATAAGCGGATTCTCGGAGTGTTTAACTATTGTTTTATGAGCACTGATGTCGATCTTGTGTTTTGGCCTAAAGTAGAAGGGCAAGTGCATAAGTAGCCATCTCTTCCACACTAAATGAAATAGAGAGCTGACTCCTTTGTTGCTTCCTAAAGCTTGATGGAATAGATGGATAGTAAGCAATCGCGCACAAAATCAGTACGGTAGTATCATTCAAATGATATACTTACTCTCCGTGGATCATGGTATCATACATTGTTCAGAACATCGTACTGGATTAGTATTATTTGGATACTGTGTTTTGATTTTTTTTTCCCCTAGTGTTGTTGCTCTGCGTTGCCGAATCAGTGTTGCTGTCTGCGGCAGCAACTTCCGGCGCATGCGCTCCAGCGCTCGCGTCACAGACAATGGCTGCGGTCCAGACACTTTCTTTATTTATATGTACAAAATTCAATTCAATATGAAAGAGCAGAGAGGGAAAACCAAATACATTCGCGCACAAATATTACTTTTACAAATCCTCCGTAAGCATTAGTCCAAATATAATGATTTTCCTTTAACCAATCACACACATTGTCCCTGAATCTGATTATGCCATATTTTAACTTCGAATCTAAATGATCTTGTAACAGCATCGTGTCTTCTTCCAAAAACACTCGTTGTAAATTTATCACGGAGAGCCTTATCTAATTTGTCTGCCCCTTGCTTCGCATTTCATATCGCTGTGTCTGCAGAGATAACCATGCTTTATCATTCTCTAACCATATCAATTGTGAGATTATTCTCCTCTGGTTTATCGTTTAATTTACTCTCCAGGAGACAGAGAAGTTGTCTTGGAATTTGTATCAGTTTATCCATTAAGTTAGGGCTATCATAACTTATAAATAACTCGAAAAACATCACGATAATCATATTGTTTAAGGAGCAACACATTTTATTAGATAGAAGATCTATCTTGATGGCTGTCAGTGTCTGTAAGGAAACTGTAAATGTGGTCGATATTTCCTGGTAGAAATCAACCAAACAAGCAATTTCTGATTTGCTAGAAGCATTTCCTTAAACAAGATTATTGCATATTCTCACTTGCTTAGTAAGTAGTTTTTTTTCCACGTGGTATGGAAAGGGAGAAAATCATTACAAATATGAAGAAAAAAAATCTAATTAACGCACGTAAAAACATTCTTAGCAACACTTGGAAGGCAGCTGGTTAATGGAGGAACAACAGCGTTTTCCCATTTTGAAAAACAAAACAAGAAATAACACGGTAGCTGCACCACAGAGCAAACGCACAGTGTGGTGCACCCATCAGATTTATCAGCGCCAATTCAATTGTGTATTTGAGCTCATCGTAATTATAAAGCATAGTCTCTTAATCAAATCACATTAGTCTTTAAATAGATTAACTGGCCCCAAACACACAGGAATGTGAGCGCGCAGTCATTCGATAAGTAAACATTGAGGTTATTTTATCTTGAGTCATCGTTATGTGGTTTTGACAGACGCACTGAAAACCTCATCAGACCCGCTTCCGAAATGACATGCTCGGCTGATTTGACACAAATAGCCCGCGGTATATAATCTGACGCCAAGAAACAAACAGCCAAGGCTTCGAACTGAACGGAAAAAGGTGTATAAATATTTACACTTCCTATCGGCGATAAAAGAGCCGTGTGATTTAAATAAATCTTGACATTTACTAGTACTTGATAAAACAATCGCCCTTCGTTCGCCATTTTACCGGAAACCTTCTTCTTCTTTTGTTGATTTCTGGTAAAACACAAGCGGAATGTGTATGTCGTCACCTACCGGTCTAATGCGCATCTGCATATAAACATCCAACAGCCTCTACAGTAATTGTAAAACATCAAATATGTTACAGCGAATGCCCAAAGTTAGAGGACAAGGAAAATAATTAAAATCATATTTTGACAGACAAGCCTAAACTTGAAATGCACTATAGCAACCTGATACCCACTAATCTCTTAGTCTGTTCCCTACATCTGCCCATCTGCCCTAAGCACATACATTCCTGACCCCCTTGAAAAATGCAGTAAATTCCACTCTTTCTTCATGACCTTATGGCTTTCTTAATTTTCATGCACTCCAAGTTAAGAATTAACCCTCTATGTCCCAACATTTAGCTGGATTCTTATTTTAAATACATTAATAAAGCAAATGCTATAATATACATTATATATATAGTGTATAGTGTATATTATGCATACACACACACACACACACACACACACACACACACACACACACACACACACACACACACACACACACACACACACACACACACACACACACACACACACACACACACACAAACACACATTTATACATATATACAGTGCCTTGTGAAAGTATTCAAATCCCTTCATTTTTTTCACATTTTGTTATGTTGCAGCCTTATGTTAAACTGCTTTAAATTACTTTTTTTCCCACATCAATCTACATTCAAAAGCAAAAACAGAACTCTCACAACTGTCAGAACTGTAAATTTATTGAGAAAAAAAACCCCTGAAATAAGTACTTTGCAAAAGTATTCAACTCAGTACTTAGCTGAAACACCTTTACAGCTTCAAGTATTTTTGGGTATGATGCGACAAGCTTTGCACATCAGAATTTGGCAATTATCTGCCATTCTTCACTTCACCTGTTCACCTCTCAAGCTCTGTCAGGTTGGATGGGGGCCAACAAACATTTTCAGGTTTCTCCAGAAATGTTTGATTGGGTTAAAGCCCAGGCTGTGGCAGGGCCACTCAAGGACATTCACAGAGTTGTCTACAAGCTACTCTTGCTGTGTGTTTAGGGTCACTGTCCTGTTGGAAGGTGAACCTTCTGCCCAGTCTGAGGTTCTGAATGCTCCGGACTGGGTTTTCATTAGGTTTCTCCCATCTCTACACATGATCGTGGAGCTCAACTAGAGTGACCATTAGGTTCTTGGTCACCACTCTAACCAAAGCCCTTCTCCATGAATTGCTCAGTTTGGCCAGGAGGCCAGCTCTAGGAAGAGTCCTGGTTGTTTCAAACGTCTTCCATTAAGGAAAATGGAGGCTACATGCTTTTGTGAACCTTCAATGTAGCAGATTTTTTTCTGAACTCTTCCCTAAATGTATGGTTTGATGCAATCCCATTTCTGAGCACTACAGGCAGGTTATTTTTTATTTTATTTTTATTTTTTTACCTCAGGGCTTGTCTTTGCTCTAATATGCATTTTCAGTTGTTAGACCTTTTATTAAGACGTGTGTGCCTTTCCAAATCATACCCATTCAATTGAATTTGCCACAGGTTAACTTCACTCAATGTGTGGTAACATTTACAAGCAAAATGAATGCTCCTGAGCTTAAATACTTATGCAATGGAATCATTTAAGTTTTTTTTTATCTTTAATAAATTTGCTAAGATGTTAACAACCTGTTATTTGCTTTGTCATGCAGTGTAGATTTATATGGAGTTTAACATAAGGCTGCAACATAACAAAATGTGAAAAAAAACAAAGGGGTTTGAATACTTTTGCAAGGCACTGTATATATATACACAGTATACTGTATATATACATATACAGCCAGTGCTCCACACAGAGATCTGATCCCATCATCATCATCCAGTCTGTCTGGAATGACATGAAGAAACAGAACAAAGAGACAGACTCAATCCAGAAGAACTGTGGCAACATCTCCAAGATGCTTCAAGAAACCTATCTGCAAAGCTACAGTACTGTTAAAAGTTTTAGGCACTTGTGTAAAAATGTTATAAATGAGGATGCTGTCAAAAATAATGTCATAAATAGATTTTATTTATCAATTAACTTCTATTAACTAAATTAAATCAACATTTGGTGTGACCATTTGCCCTAGGTGCACTTGAGCATAGTTTTTCAGGTAGCTTTGCAGGTAGGTTTCTTGAAGCATCTTGGAGATGTTGCCACAGTTCTTCTGGATTGAATCTGTCTCCGTTTGTTCTGTTTCTTCATGTCATTCCAGACAGACTGGATGATGATGATGGGATCAGATTTCTGTGTGGAGCACTGGCTGTTGTCAGACTTCTCGTGCAAACAAAAGTCTCACTGAATTAATCAATTAATGGCAAAAAGATTGTTTGGTAATGCAAACGGATATTTACTACTGACACACTACAACAAAAGATAGAAATAACCGACTTAAAACCATTTTTTTGTTGGTGAAAATACTAGTGGGCTATAAGAATTTTGCACAGTAACACAGACATACACTTTAAATATATGCTTTAAATAAATCATTTAAAATATATTATATAAAATTAAATATATTTAATCCTTTGTGCATGAACTTTGTGCAGAGATGGTGATTTTTTTTGAATATTTAAGCTCCCCAAATACCCATTTCCTTTCTATAGAGCACTCTTCAGTCCACTAAGCCATGTTATATGCCAGTGAAGGATCTGAGGGATCTGTATCTCCATACAGTAATTTCCTTTATGCTAATATAGTGTTAGAAAATACTGCAAAACTTTGTGAGATTTAGAGTGTGTGCATATCATGAATAATTTGAATAGCTGCTTCTAAAATAGTTTTGATCTCAGTGGATCTACTCAGAAGCATTGCAGCTATATTTATCATATTGATAATAGAAGGCCAAGAAATTTTCTGTATTCAACACTAACAATTTCCCTGTTACAGAAGATGGATGGCGTTAGAGCCTCTGACTACATCCCACACAAGCCCTGTCAAAATATTTCTCCTGTCATTTCTGTTCCCACATGCCCGCAATGCCTCCACACATCAAACTTTCTGCTCGCTGTATATTTTTGTACGTCCTATGCTTTCAATTGTACTTGACATCCTCCATACACGCTGCACTATGGAAAGCTGCTCAATTACAACAGTGGAGCCCATCAGTCACTTGACATTTATAATGCTCAAACCATCATATTTTTCACATCTCATTTTCCGTATACACACTCCTGCTACACATCCCGTACACTGACACCTAAAACAGCTTAGCATTGGAGGAATAATAGTTATACCTTGTCAGGAAGTCATCCCTCAAACTGAATTAAAACACTCAGACTATCTTGTAATTCTTTTTGAAGCTGAACAGACATTGTATTCCACTTTACTTCCTTTAAGGTTTACACCAGTGTCCTCAACTGTAATATATATTACTTGTTTTTCCACGTTTTTCTTTTCTTCAGCTAATATTTAGTTAGCAGCCAATATTATTAGACATTTTTTTAATATAATGGTATCATCAGTGTATACCAGCCAATATACTGTTGCATTTACCTTTGCCATTATTTAACTTAAAATTAATCTTTAAAAACAGCAAATCACAAATTAATATCATTTTTATTGCACATTATAATCTTAGGATGTCTAAATTCACATATAGCATTTAAAACTACTGATTTAGATTGTTTTTTTACTTATTTATTTGGGTAAAATAGTGCAACATTTTTATATTCATCTACAGGCAATATATTTTATATATTCATCTACAGGCCTATTAGATCTTTTAAATGGTCTTCTATATTTTTCATAGACCAATAGCTCTGAAAAGTTACAATTCTTATTTGTTGATATTTCTAAGAATGATTTAGGAAAACATATTTGATTTGTTCATAGCTATTAGTAACCTCTCTACACTCCCACGTTTCCAAATGACAGTTTAATATTGATGCTTCCATAATTATTCTTGAATACTTCAGCAATCTGCTCGTACTACTATAAATTGTATTACAGGTTTAATATAAAAAAATAGCTAGGTTTTGTAACTTTTGTAAACTTGTTCATACATAGCCTAAATAAAAAATAAAAGCAGCAAAGCCAATCAAACACATAACTTAAATATACATAACACATTCTAAATAAAATTATAAACAGAGCGTCTAATATCACAGATATTAGTACTTAATGTGGTTTTTAGCAGTTCTCTGGTCTACATTTTTGAACACTCTATTGTGAGGTCCTTCAAGCAGCGACGCCATCACATTATAGGGCTGCTGCAGTTATGAAATGGAATTTTATAGAATGAATAACAATGAGTATGTATTTAAACTGTTAGTGTGCCACCCGTCTCTACCTGACGCACATCCTCTCAGCAACCGTCGTCAACATGATTATCATTACCCAGGCATTGTGTGATTCATAGCAGGCAGAACTATGTGGTGATCAAGACTAATTATTCTCATTTTTGCCATTGAGAAATAAGAAAGCACTGGTTCAGACCAGGCCATTCAACATGCTCGGAAATCATATCAGCGTCACAAGGCTTCCTCAAAAGAAAAAGCCATTATGTGGAATAATGAAATAGAAGTCTTGAGCTTGAAGCTTGTGTGGTTTCAGATTTTTTTTTTTTCCTGGAATTATTAAGGTTATGATGGCTGATCCTGGACCAGTACAAAACGTCATTTTGCACCCACAGAGCCTCAGGCAGCTGAGGGGAAGTGCTCAGCAGTGTGCTTCATCACACAATAATACAACGTTAATGACGCAGAATGGTGTCTTTCTTTGGCCCTGAAAGACATCAAGGCAGGATGTTTAAGGAACGGTGGTCCTAATTGCGCTTTTTATTCCCAACTCTGATGTGATTGATGGTTTCAAAGGAGATGCATTATTGATCCACTTCACAGACAAGTTGTATTGATTGCGAAATCCTGATAGAGTATGACTTTCCCTCCTTCTCTTACTTTCTCTCTCCCTCTACAATCAGGGCTGGAAAGTATGACCTCTGGGTGCTTTTTAAAATGATCGTCCTAAAAGCGTTTTGATGAGGATGTGACAGAGGATGCCTCAGCTGTGTGGCTTTGTGTGTTGTGCTGCAATCATGTGTAATGGCTGAGCAAGTCGAAGCTGTATCTCTGCCTGAGTAGCAACTAACCAGCCCGGCTCAGCCAGCTCCTGTCACACGCCTGTCGTATACTCAACATCTCTGCAGCTTTGTTATTCCTCCTTGCCTGCAGAAAGGTCGCATTGCTGTGCTGTAACTGCGGGACATTTCTATCTGTGTGTGTGTATCTGTCTTCACTGCAAAAGACGAGGAGAGACCTACTGAAATATTTGACATGACAGCAGTTATTCAGCATCCACAGCTCCTAAACAATAATGGCATATGCAGCACAAACATCCTTAGGACGAGGCTGTCATTTTATGCTGATATGGGATTCCTTATTATGATTTCTAACCCTGAGCTTTGTAAATTAGAAACTAAACATGAAAGTAGATTTGCACAAGAATTGTCAGAAACAGTTTTAATAGTCAAGTTATTTTTGGAGAAACCATTTAAAAGGGTCCACGATGTTTAAAAACAAACAAGAAATTTAAAATCATCCAAGACTGAAACCTGCATATATTTTTTTTTTTTACTTTCAGCATTTTAATTATGAGACTCTTATGAGAATTATTTAAATGTGACATTATGTTTTACATAACATATTAGGCCCTGCAGAAGTTTTTTTTTTCTTTCTAGATGAAAACCACATAGCTAGATGAATATTTAGATGGTCATAAGACCACAGTGAAAATGAAGACTAAAGTGGTTTCTTTGAATTTAGGGCTAAATTACCGGGATTCAGTTTCTAGGAAGTGGAAGTCACATAAAATTCCACAGACACTTGCCAGAAAAGGTCTTCTCACAAAGCTCATGCAAACAAGGAAAAATATGAGAGAAAAAGATGAGCAAACAAACACTGTGAAGGTACTAGAGTTGAGAGTCTATATGTAGTATATTGCATGTGTCAAAAGTTACAGTGTGCGTAATAGCACTAGCCTTTAATGGCTGGCAAAGAAGAAGTTATTACTCAAAAAGATGTGAAAGCACATCAACATGTCTATAGAGTTTATTTATGGTGACCTAGTTCTAATGTGGAAAAATATTTTATGGTTGCAGGAGACCACACAATTACAGATGATGGGTGTGTTGTGAATGCAACGCTGGCCACATCTCAAAAATAAAAACCTACAGTGAAATACGATGGGGTAGCATCATGATGTCTGCATTTCTTGAGCAAGGACTGGACATCTTGTTAAAATAGATGGAAGAATACATGGTGAAAAACACAGCGAAATACTGAAATATGTATCTGTGTGCTAAAAAAGTTTGTGAGAAAGTTCATCAAATGTTCATGGTTGTGGCTGGAAGAACAAAAGTTAAATCCCAGATATCCTATTTATCTCATACAGCAATAACAATAGTATACAATTAGCAACAAAGATCTTTAGAAGTTCTGCAAAATGTGTCTCCACAACATTCATTTTTAATTAGTGAATACCTAATTAGTCTCTTAAAAAACAGAATACATTTCAACATCAGATTAGCAATTATCTTTATAAATTCTGATAATATGTTGCTATAAATGGCCCATATTCTCAAATGAGGGAGTTATGGGAAGAATGTGCCATTTCTCCTGGTCTGCAGGGTAAAAAGGTAGACCAAACCCATGTGAGTTTTTGTTGGCACGTTATTGTATCTGATATAGCCTATTTGTGTTTATTCCTGAACTTAACTATTCATGGCTTTGTCTTACGCAAACAAATCTCTGCTTCAGTCATAATCCTCATTTTCTTAGCTTCCTGAATGTGTTATGTTTTCACTAAACTGATATGCTGACAGATTGTGAGCCACCTGATATCCTTTCTTCTCCTCAGTGGAAGCGTTTTTCCGCTCTGTGCTGCTCCTGGTGGACTTTTGAAGGAAGATGGAAAAACACATCTGTTCTCTCTGATTTTACCTGAGTGGATGAAAACAACATATGCAATCTCAGTGCCTCTGATTAGGGATCATATTCTCAGCTCTCTGGTCCTCAAAGACTCTTTTTACCACAAACCTAACAACATGAATTTTGATTTCATTTGGTCTGTTTCATGCTAGACCAGTGAACTCCAGAATCTCACTCCTGTCAGTAAAGTAAATATAGTAATATCCAAAGGGCACACAATAACATTTCCTCTTGTACTAGCTGAAATGATAACAAAGGTTCTTAGTTTTTACTGTCAGATGCTGAGGCTGTCTATATATTAAAGTATGAATAATTAATGAAGACTACACTAGCGGTTTATTTATAGCGCCTTCGTAGCGGCGCCTGAGCAGCAGATGGCAGTAGTGTGTAACATATAGATTCATCACTCGAGTTCACTCGGCTTGAGCAGCATGTCTGCGCCCTGGACACATGTGTAAACAAACATGGAGAGGAGAATAACCTTGCGCGAGGGTTAACCTAAGTGAAACATTTTGAAATTATCCACTTGTGTATAGAAAACTCGTTTGAGCAATGACTTTGCGAATTTGCGAGACGTTTCTACGCAGATCTTTGCGGTTTTCAACGATCCGCAAACTGACAGCAGCCCCAGAGCACGCGCCACTGTATCTGCGTGTATCAGGTGATTTATAGATTATACACAGTCTGTTTATCTTTCTTTTATCTCGTGATGTTCTGCAAGCTAACAAGCTGGTTGTATTTGTCTTATTCACAACCAGAAATAAAACCAAACTCATAGAAAAAAAACCCAATAACGTCATAGTATAACTTATTTTACCTGTCGTTTGTCCTCTACTTGTTCACAGGTTGCTCAGTGTTTGGTCCACAGACAGTAAGAAAATGTCTTTTTCATTGTACTCCGGCCAGTTTGGTGTCTTCGAGTGCTTTTTTGGACAGACTTCAGAAGGGGAGAGCGGTGGTGTCCGATGAAGGTCTCTGTCATCACCAGCCTGTCTCTGTTCCATCAGACAGCGGTAAGAATATAATCACCAGCCCCTCTCGAGCCTTCAAGACTGCTGTTTTACTGATAACATGTCGGAAACAGTTATTTGTTATTATCTTCGTAGACATTTGTGATATTATAGCCTATTAGTGAAACCAGTTTTGTATGTGTTCTACTCTCAGGTCATCAATTTTCCTTATTGCTAAAGGATCCTGATCAACCTGAAAATGCCAAATCTCTTAAAGTGGCGATAGTGGGTTCACCTAATGCTGGGAAATCAACATTGACCAATCAACTGCTTGGTCGAAAGGTGATTTTGTACTAATGTATGGAATAAAAATTATGGTGAAATGTGATTTTCTCATCCAGAAATGTTATTTCTGCTCTTTACTCAGCCTGTAAATAAGTTACAGTGTTGTTCCAACATGTTTGAATGTACACATGTAAAAATGAGATTTGCATAGTGACGCATAATTAGGAGTAAGTAATGATAGAATTAAAACATTTTGTGTGAACGATTCCTATAAGAACTTGTGTATGTAACCTTAAATGTTAATTAACAATTTTATATAGTTGTTTGCTGTTTCGGAGAAAGTGCACACAACAAGATCACGTGCTGTTGGTGTCCTGACAGAGAATGACACACAAATCGTAAGTAGCTCTTCTGCCCCATGTATAATAGTCTAGTCTGTTTAGGGAATGTTCCATGTTTGAATGGCATTTTCTCACCTTTCTATCAGATACTGTTGGATACCCCTGGTCTCACCACACAAATAAAGGCTAAAAGGTGATTATGTAATACAGCAGTTTCTTACAACATTAGGTGGCAACTGTAAGTAAACCATTTGTAGGTTGATTTCCCAGAAAAGTGTAAATACTGTGCTCTGCAACCTTGCTCTGATTGTTTGAGCATCTCAACCAACGGGAAACAACAACATTGCTTTAACTAATGCCATATGATTGTGGTAAAAATTCTCATACTCATAAACTAAACTTGATTTTGTTATATTTGTTTAACAGACATCACCTGGAGGAATCGCTGCTGGTGGATCCTTTTGAGTCAATAAAGGAAGCTGATCTAGGTAAAAAATAAATACAAATCTTTGTTTTAGTAGTTCTTCTCTTGTTTATTTCTTAATCTGTTCAAAAAAAAGAGGACACATCCAGCATCCAATAGAATCACCATTGGCTGAGTACATCGCCATTCTATTTTATTCGCCAGACTTATAGATTTTTGCTATATATATATATATATATTTGTGTGTGTGATTGGAACTAACCATGAAAATGTCTGAAAATTAAAAATGTATGGATGTGTATTTGTCATTTTAACAGAATTTAGGGCATTGTTGATCATTCAGTGTGTCTAAAAAAAAAAAAGAAAAAAAGAAAAAAAAAAAATACTGATATAGTGAGTGAAATCGAACAATTTATGGGGCCTCAGTAAACATTCAGGGGGGCCCCAATAAGTCTCAGTAGAAAACAACAATAAATAACTTACAATATTTGATTATATTTAATATATAATATTTGAAATATTAAATATTTGTATTACAACAGGTGTACCAGAGGTATATTCCAGCTTAGATATGAGAGCCTTTGAAAAAGGCTTGAATCAAAGAAAAAGGCTCGAGAGCCTTGGAGTCAAAAAGGCTGAGAACCACTGTATTATGACTCATGTTGCTGAATCTTCCATTTTTTCCATTTCTGCTATATTTTTGCAGTGGTGGTGCTTGTCGATGTGTCTGATAAATGGACCCGCAATAAGCTGGGCTATGAAGTGCTGAAGTGTCTGGCCCTGAATTCAGATGTCCCTGCCATCCTTGTCCTCAATAAGGTATTAGCTGTGTCATTGTGTATTGATCTGTCCCAGTCTGACCATAGGACTAGTTTGTGGAGGAAATTACCATCTCTTTTTCTCTGCATATCCCATCTTTCATCTTACAAAGAGAGGGGGCTGTTTTGCTGCAACTGTTAACATTGAAATTAATATCACTATTAAACTCAGTGAATGATTAATAGCTGGTACACTTAGAAGAGCTAAAGCAAAAAACAACTCTAAACACACAGGTAGATCTACTGAAGAACAAAACACTTTTGCTAGACATCACGGCACAGCTGACAGAAGGGGTGGTGAATGGAAAGAAAATCAGGATCCATGGCTCAGAGAAACCGCGTGAGACGTTAGCAGCCAAATCCCAAAGCAGACATGCTGAAGAACCACAGTCTGAGAGCATGAAGGACGGGGTGTCTCAGGAGGGTCAGGACAAAGACAGGCTGAAGGCCCTGAAGAGCCGCAGCGGGTGGCCTCTTTTTAAGGATGTGTTCATGTTAAGTTCTATTGACAGGGAAGATGTGCAAACATTAAAGGTTAGAGACTGCATTGAAGATTTTAAGAAAGAGACATTTGCATTAAAACAACTTGATGTTAGAATCTCCAGCATTGTGATAATCATCCTTAATTTGTCTGTGTTTGAACACGTGCAATAGACGTACCTGTTTGAGGGTGCAAAGCCTGGCCAGTGGCAGTACCACAGTGAAGTACTGACTGATCAGGGTCCTGAGGAGATGTGCATCAACACCATCAGAGAGAAACTTCTACAGCATCTCCCGAAGGAGGTGCCGTATAGTATGACACAGGTGGGTCATGATTTGTGCACACTAAAAAGGTGTTGAAATATGCTACGGTTTGGGGTCAATAGAATTTTTTAAAAGAAATTCAATTATTCAGCAAGGATGCGTTAAACTGATCAAAAGTGACAGTAAAGACCTTCACACTGTTACAAATGTAGCATTTGAACCATTTATTCATCTTAGAATCCTGAAAATATATGGTTTACGGTACACAAAAATATTAATCAGCACAACTGTTTTCAACATTGATGATAAGAAATGTTTCTTGAGCACCAAATTAGCATATTAGAATGATTTCTGAAGGATTGTGTGAAACTGAAGACTGGAGTATTGTGAATTGCATTTTAAAGTATATTAAAATATGAAAGAGTTAATTTAATATATAATACTATAATAATAATTATAATTATATTTTACTCTATTTTTGGTCAAATAAATGTAGTCATATTCACTCATTTCCTGTTAAACAGCTGTTTCTCAGCTTATTATGGTCTGTTTTTCATCATCGAAACTGCATTTATTTTACCCCGCTATTCTCATTGTGTTAGCTGAAAATTGGGAATTTCTTCAAAAACTTAATCTGCCCTTCCTTTTGAATGATTCCATTACTCAAAATATTTACTGTGGCCTTTTTGTATTATTTATGTTTTCTGGAATGTTATTTGTTTTTATTATTATTTTGGTCTTTTTGCAGCAAATTGAGATCTGGAAGGAATCTGAAGATGGGGTACTTGAGATATCCATCAAACTATATGTACAGAAAGACACTCATATGGTGAGTTGGTTTGTTTGCCACATGTATTGCGAGAGGCTAGTCTTCTGTGCTGCTGTTTTAACCATCAGGCAACTTTAGTTTTATGATAGACATTTTGTGGAATTGTTTTTATAACAAAAGAGTGCTTTCTCATTACCTGAAGAAACAGTAGCATTATTATATTTCACTATAAATTGAAACCTTTGCTCTTTCTTGCAGAAAATGGTTATTGGTTCTGGAGGTCATTTAATAACCAGAATAACTCAGGAAGCTGAAAGTGACCTAATGAAGATTTTCTTGCGTGAAGTGCGTTTAAAAATCTCGGCAAAGTTGAGGAAGTGAGTTCGGATGATGTAGGTCAGAGCCTGACTCATGCAGAGGCATACGTAAACCTAAAAAGAGTGAAGAAATGGACATGGACTCAAAATTGGCTGCATTTTGGGTTATACTGTCAGGTTTATCTCAACAGATCCCCCTCATTTCTGTAAAATGAAATGCAAGTATATCACAGGCATATTACATGGGTTTTCTGTATCATTTCAATGAGACTATGGTCGATTGGATCATATATGCCTGTGCCTGCTTTTGATTTATAAATGTCTCTATAATAATAAATGCCAAAAGTCATATAGTTTTACATTCATACATAGATATACATGTGTGCTCTGAGGGTAAGGTTCATTTTCACTCTTTTACTGTAAGGAAGGGTTTACTTGTTTTTTATTATTCATTGTCTTCAGTGTGTTACTTCAGGCTGTTATCTGTGGTGCAGTCTTGCTGTTTAACTGAATGTCTTGCATAATAACATTACGCTGACCTGAAATCACTCAACTGTAAGCCCGGCTCCAGGAGGGCCATAAGACTCAGAGTGGGCTGCACAGTTGGGGTGGTGGCTGGTTTGCCGGGGTGGAGCCGGGCCTCCTCAACTGTAGCTGTACATGATACTAACTGCAGCTTTTTGAATTATTAACTTTTTTAAATTATTTGTAGCTATGTCTGTAATATTACAGTTAATAAATATTATCAATAATTAATTTTCATCAGTTGAATAAATGATTGCATCAATTTTAGTCAGTTGTAAATGTTTTGAGTAAAAAAGAAAAGTCGGTTCTCATGGTGCAGGACTGTCTGTGGTGAAAAAGTTATGGTTACTTTATCTACAGACAGCAGAACTGCACATACGGAGCTGAAAGAATCAACTCAATTATTCGCTGTATACATTTAATTGTAAATCTCAATTGTTTGTTTTATTATAATACACAAGGATGCATTAATCTGATACAAAAAATACAGTAAACAGTAAAATATTAATTTAAAAAAGTATTTTATTATTATTTCAAAAATGTAATTTACTCCTGTGATGACACAGCTGAATTTTCAGCAGCCATTACTCCAGTCTTAAGTGTCACATGATCCTACAGAAATAATTGTAATATGCTGATTTGGTCTCAAGAAACATTTCTAATTACTAAATGTTGAAATCTGTTGTGCTGCCTAATATATTTGAGGAAACAGTGATGCATTTTTCATCAGGATTTTTTGATTAATGGAAAGTACAAAAGAACAGGATTTATTAGAAATGGAAATAATTTGTAAAACTATAAAAGTACTATAAAAGTAAAAAAAAATTACACTGACCCCAACCTCACTATTGTGTGAACAGTTGTGTATCTCTCTCTCTCTCTCTCTCTCTCTCTCTCTCTCTCTCTCTCTCTCTCTCTCTCTCTCTCTCTCTCTCTCTCTCTCTCTCTCTCTCTCTCTCTATATGTATGTATGTATGTGTGTATATATATAATTCTTTTTGGAAAAACAAAAACAATTTTTTTTTCTTTAAATAAAACGTAAATAATGTAAACAGTCTTTTTTCCTTCTTCCACCTCCTTCAAAACATGTGGAAAAGCCATTTAAAGTTCCACTGCCTAGACCCTGGAGGGCTAGATAACCTTTCGAATGGAAATGCAGTTAACCTGCTGCTAAAGTGAGTTTCAAAATGGTGACAAGATGCACTTATGCCCCTTTTTGTAGTGGAACTCCATGAAGAATTATATGCTTACTTCTAGCTGGCCTAAAGCAATGATATGTCCCTGGTTCTTTCTCTATATCCTTACACTGGCCATTACTTTTATTCCATTGGCTGCATCAGTTAATTGTAAGTTCATTACAGTTAAAGCAAAGATTCTTATTGATCATGTCTTTGGCTCCTAGAAGCACAAGTAAGCATTTTACCAACCACATATGCTGCCTTTCTGTGTAAAATGGTAGTTAAATGTGGATTCTGTAAAAATAATTGCAAATAATGAAACAAAACAAGCAAACGGTTTAATTTCAATGTAATGATATTTATTTAAATTACACACAATGGCAGTCTCATAACACATTATAGGTTATAAAGTACAAATGATTCAGAATTTCAAATTAACATTGGTCTTTCTGGTATTTTTGTCCGTTCCTTCACTCATCTGTTTTTGACTGCGCCATCCGTTGCTCTGAAGTTCCATCATATCCAGATGATTTTTGAGAGAAGGCAACAGAACCCTTACCATTACTAAACTCAGTAATGGTAACGGTTTCACCGCCACTCTCTGTCACAATGTTTGCGGGTCCACAGGAAACAGTTGGAGGTGTATTGACCCCCTGGATAGTACATCATCTATACTGTAGTGTCTCAATAATGAACTTACAGTATACGATGATATCCTGTCTAGAGGACAAGATTTATGAAACACCTTCGCTTTGGAAACCCACTGCACATTCACATCTACTATTTTTAACATTTTCTGTGATCTAGAACATTGTCAGCCAGTTTTTAAAGAACTAAAAGGATAGTTGACTTGTCAGTGTTCCTAAGCAATTTCCAGAAACTGTATAGTTTTTCAGATCTGTTGCATCATTATCAATTCAGTGTGGTCTAAGTTGTTAGATTTATTTGTGTTTCCAAAAGATTTTCCTGTAGATACTCTTCCCAACTCTTCAGATGATCACACCTGTGGAAGAAGAGCAGCTGCCTTCCTGTAGTTCATAGTCACCGGCCGACACACTCACCTTTAGATCTGTGTCTCAGTACTCCTGCAGGAAGTGTTGAAAAACAATTTAATTGGCTTCATCTGTCACCTTTACCCGTCTTCTCACTTTTGTTTTCACAAGTCTGTCGTCTCCATGCCGTTAAGCGATCGTAAACGTTGCTCCCTTGATCGTGAGTTTTAATGCTCGCTGCTCATTTGCATATGATGACACAAAGGCTGTTCCATCCTTATCATGTCTTTGCCCTTCAGTCTGCTGACCAATCAGAATCGTTCCCTATATCAGACCCTGAACAGTTACTTAGCATCAGGTTTCGCTCTCACGCGAGTACGTGAGCCCACACCCAAACTCTCCCACCCTTGGATTAAACTTGAAATTTTACCAAAAAAGTTGGTGGAAGGTTCCAAAGACATGTTATGTTATGCATGTTATGCATATCATATTAGTTTCCTCAGCTTTCATCTATAGCCAAAAGTGCATATTACAATAAGATTCCAAATTACACATACTAAAACCTGCATACGTAGTTAATAATACCACAGGAGAAGAGTGCATTTTGAGGCTGTATGAGGGGTTTGAAAAATCGTATTACTAAAGGACAATGTTTTATTCAATTTCTACACAAGATTTAAGTTTTTGAAATGGTTTTCATGACATTATGGTGCATAAACAGATGCCAAATTCATGGATTCTGGTGGCCAGTTGTTGATTGACTACCGATGAAATCACCTCTGGGTGTCTGTTCTCATACCCATGTGTGAGTTGTGACAAATTAACTTGATTCTACATCTGTAGTTGTCCTCAGCATCTGGATGTTAAAGGTCTATTGGCTAACATGGGAGTAGCCCCCGCAGTTACTCTGGAGACAGACTCCCGGTTAGGGTGGGGTTGGGGGGTGTTTGTGACTGCTTAGGCCATGTTAACAGATAAAAACAAGATTGTGGCCTATCTGAGTTGCACCAGCATGTAGCAAGCCTCTGACACCTTATCTGCCACCTAAATAAATGGACATTTCTGTTAATTTGTGATGATTTCACAGAAAAGACATTGCTGTGACCAGACATGAAGGGAACTGGAAACTGCCCTTTAGAGCTCTTATGAAACACAAGTAGTCATCTGATCTAACTGATTTGGGATCATTTAAACTTAATGGTTGTTGAGTGCTGGCATAAAGTGTGCAGAGTCAATTCTTGGAGAACAATCCTGCTATATCAGTGTCTTTTCCTTTAGCAAAGCACTTAAGTTGCTCAGTTGTGACTTAATTTTCAAGTAGTTTACTGTAAATGATCTTAATTTAAAACCACTAAATAATGACAGTTCAGGGCAGATACTAGATCAGAAGCTTTTAGACTCCTTGGTTTACAGAGAGACTTAGCAGAGACACTGTTACATAATTTATAAAACTGAGACTTATTTCTGGTAATGTTAATTTATTATGATCCTTTCCTTGCATTGCACATCAATTAATATATAAACAGAGCATGATTTATAATTTCTATTAATTTTTCATATATATTGCTTTAAAGAGATGTGTATACATTTAATTTTCACATTCTTGTATTTAAATTTCTATGAAAAATAAAATAAGTGTTGGGAAGGTTACTTTGGAAATTACCATATTTAAAATGTAATAAGTAGTGTAGCTATTTCAGTTACTTTATTAAAGTAATGTATCTGATTACATTTAATTAATTCTTGATTACATTTCTAAATTTCTAATGACTGTTTTCAACTGTTAATCATTTTGAAACATTTAAAGCAGGCCGGGTTAACCTTACAGTAATACTCAACATTGATTACTGTCGAATCCGTCTTAATCCGTCTTGAATTAAGATTATAATAATTTAATTATAACGCGCAACCACCACAAAATGAAGACTTTAGCACCTCTATTTACTTTGAGATTGTACAGTTACTGAAATGTAACTAAACTGTAACAGATTACAGTTACATTTCTTTTGTAATTTAATTACATAATTCCATTGCATGTAACTACAGTAGTTACTCCTCAACACCGCTGGTGGGACAATGAAACGTTAACTTAGTTTTACTTTTATTTATTTTCAAAATTAATTTGAGCTGGATACGCTGATTCTTTCTCAAAGGAAACAAACTGCTTCAGGGAGGGAAAGAATATGAACATGACTGATGAATTTGATGTTGGCTTCTTTCATGTTGAACATTACTGCCTTACTTTAAATAGTTTAGACTGAAAGGTCGTCACATTAAAAAAAGTTTTAGTAGTGTGGTCACATTTAATCAAACTGTTAAAATGACTGCATCGATTTCTGTGAACAGTGATGAATGCGATCCAGTCATTTTAACAGTTATTCACATGATTGGGAATTTCACATGAAGGCAAAAGATTTCCCTATGCAGGGGTTCAAGTTGATCACACGGATTTGCTGAACTGGTCAACAGAAAGCTACTTTGTTTTACTTTTGTGTCATACATCACTACACCGAAAAAACTTAAGAGGTGTTTGTTAAGATGGTTAGAAGTGTTTAACTGCTTAAACATTCAAAACCAGTATAAAACTACACTTACTGCTGTCCAGGATTATTCTCTCTAGGCCTAACTCAGAGGATGTTATGATTGAAAAAGCCCTTAGCAAATGACATGAAACCAGATTTTAATATTCAAGATTAGAAATTATCTGCTGAACTTTGACAGTTTGGCCAAGAGCTAATAAATAGAGGCAAAGACTTCCTGCAGTAACGAGGGGACAAACTGCTGGGGTGATTAACACCTATATGTGTGTGTGTGTGTGTGTGTGTGTGTGTGTGTGTGTGTGTGTGTGTGGGTTTAGAGGAAGTGTTAGGGAACCCTTGGCCTCTAAAGTCAGATGCACCCCCCTTTCCTCCAGATCCAGAGATTGTTGTTTCTACACACCTTTGTGGGCAAGTTGGAGCACAAACTGGAAACTGGGAGAGACAAAGAGGCAGATCAAAGACGAGACTGATGTTTTGACAGAAGTGCACATACACACCTCTGTCCTCTTTGAAGTTATGGAAAGGTAGCATCCTAAGGACAGTCCTAGCAAGTCACTGGCTTGCTACAAACCTCTGGACAAGTCACTTTAGTTTGTTGCTCTAGTCTCATGGTCATGTATCTCCCAGAGGAACGGCCTGTGCTGGACTTACCTTACCAAATGAATTATTTGGCTAATAACTATGGATATTATCCACAAGGTAGGACTGTTTTTACATCTCTCGTGTTTTTTAGTTTTAAATTCATTTTCAGGTTTATTTTTTGTTGTCGTTTTAATTGATTGATTACTGTGAGTTGTCAAAAGAGGGAGAACCCTCAAACTGACAAGAGGGAAGGTTCTTTAATAATAAACAAGTGTCGTTTTTGAGAGCCAGTGTTGTACATGTGAAATAGTGTGAAAATCTGAAATGATTCTGTTGTCGATTAGACTGTAAGGAACCCATTTTCCGCACTCAACATGGCCTCAATAGCAGGATGAACAGTCCTGAAGCTGAACTGACCTCGCTGCCAGTTCATGTATCCCTGCAAGATCGAGAGCTTTGGGACAAATTCAGCAGTATTGGCACAGAGATGCTGATTACTAAATCTGGAAGGTATGCACCTACAGTGTTTTAAAACTTTAAACATTTATAATATGTGATGATATAACAAACATATAATTGAATTGTGTTGGAATTTACCCTTATTATAGTGCAAGAAATCTTTGTCAAGTGCATTCAGTGTACATTTCGTTTAGCTGAATATTTAATAATCTTGAAAGTGTTACAAATCAGAATGCACATTATGGAAGGCGTCGTCTAATATGTGATGACTAATTGTTATGATGTGTACATTTATTTCAGGCGGATGTTTCCCAGCTGCAAAGTAACAGTGACAGGACTGAATCCAAAAGTCAAGTATGTGGTGATAATGGACATGGTGCCGTTTGATAACCACAAGTACAAGGTACCTCCCTTCCACCCCTCCCTTATGGTACATACACATACTCACTTCAACCCCCTCCGACTTCCCTCACAAACACACATGTACACTAGCATTCAAAAGTTTGGAGGCAGTACAATTAAAAAAAGTATACTTTTATTCAGTTGATCAATAATGACAGCAAAGACGTTACAAAAGATTTCTAATTCAAATAAATGTTGCTCTTTTGAACTTTCATCAACGAAACCTGAAACTGCATGCCGGTTTTCGAAAAAATAGTTTTTAACATGTTTTTATGACAACAGTGATGATGTTAATAATAATAATAAACATTTCTTGCACACCAAATCTGCATATTAGAATGATTTTTGAATGATCATGTAACACTAAAGACTGGAGTAATGCAATTTAACTATATTTATAAATATTTATTTTAAACTGTAATAATATTTTACAATATTACTGTTTTTACTATTTTTATTTGCATTTTTTTTTCTTGTCAAATAATGCAAATAATGTATCCTCGGTAAGATTTCATAAGAAAAATACTACAACAGTAGTTTACTATGTAACTAGTTTTCTTCTGCTTATACATTATAATATGACACCCTCCCTGTTTTATTCCTTAAAGGGATACTTCACCCAAAAATAAAAATGTTGTCATCATTTACTCACCCTCAGGTTATTCCAAACCTTTCCAAGTTTTTTTTTTTTTTTCTTCTGTTGAGCACAAAATAATATATTTTGAAGAATATGGGTATGGGTTACCAAACAGTTGTTGGTCCCCACTGACTTCCATAGTATGGAAAAAAAATACTGCAAAAGTCAATGGGGACTGTCATTTATTTATTTCAAAATATATTTTGTATTGAAGACAAGGAATGTGCTTATACAGGGATGAAACAACTTAAGGGTGAGTAAATGATGACAGGATTTAAATTTTTGGTTGAACTATCCCTTTAATATCAATATTTCAACTGATACACATCATACCTTCAGCCCCAGATGGGTATAGGGATATTATAAGGTTGCAAATCTGATAGATGTGTGAATATTTTTGGAATTTAAGAACAATAAAACTAAACACCTAAATATAAATCTATGCTTGAATGTGTAGTGATAAATTGTTGTGGTCTTCATGACTATTCGTATGCTCTTATGTTGTTACAGTGGAATAAGGACCGTTGGGAAGTGAATGGTTCAGCTGATCCACATCTGCCCAATCGGTTCTTCATCCATCCAGACTCTCCTGCACCTGGAGAGAAATGGATGCAGTATCCGATCTCCTTTCACAAGCTCAAACTGACCAACAACACCCTCAACTCTAATGGCCTGGTAAGATGTTAGAAATGGGGAAAGTGTATCAGTTGAAAGATTTCTAGGCGATGTTTTCTGTTTTGGGGATCACTTTTTTTTTTAATTTTTTTTTTTTTTACCGTTGATACTTCTATTTCTCTCAATGTTCGTTAGGTGGTTCTCCACTCCATGCATAAATACCAGCCCCGTCTACACATAGTCCAGTCTCCAGACCCCTGTAACCCTCACAACCCTGGCGGTTACCTGCGCTTCACCTTCCCTGAAGCTGCTTTTATAGCTGTCACAGCCTACCAGAACCAAGAGGTGAGGACAGACATTTCACACCAGATCAATAACTAGAAATGTAGAATTTTCTAAGCTGGCCTTCAAAGATTCTTTTCAATAGAGTTGCACTGCCATCTAGTGGGTCAAATTCATGAGGATAAAAAGGCCAATTTCAACGTACCCAGTATAGTGTGCAAAATATGCAAAACCCAGTATTCATCACAAAATATCCGCAAAACATATAAGTAAAAGTTGAAGTTTGAAGACTTCAATATGTCTGAATTTTCTCTCTTGATTTATTATGTTTTATTAATTTATTTTGCATGATTTATGCTCTTTGCCTGGCATGTCTGTGGTTTTTGCTGATGGGACTCTTTGTTTTTCTTCCTCCACACAGATCACAAAACTCAAGATTGACAACAACCCCTTTGCTAAAGGCTTTCGTGACAATGGGCTGAACAGGAAAAGGTGAGAGACACTTCATTAGAAATAATTAATTAGGTCAGTTCAATTAGAGAGAATTATTAGGTCACCACAAAAAGAAGTGACGGAGAGCATTTTTCATAATTCTCTTTCTTTAATTCAGTAAATTAAAGTAATTTCACTTTCAAATGTCTCCTTTACAGCATATGGCGTAAGGGCTGATATTTTTTGTGAATAATTAATTATAATTCTTTTCAACATGTAGTAGGAACAAGATTTTCATCATTCCTAATGGCAAATCAAACTTTATTTAATTGAATTTACATAATGTTTCCTGTCCTGAGTGTTGAACCTCCAACTCTAATAATTAATTCTGATATTTTCAGTTAATGTAACCTTTATCATTTCTCCTACTTAGGTTTAGAGAAAAAGAGAGCCAAGAGACCCAGGATTCCGTTGGACAGGCCAAACAGGATCTGACATCAAATGAGCATGGTATGATTCCCAAGAGAATAATAATAATAAGAAGAATATTCAATATAGCTTTACATTATATGCATCAGTGTCACACTTCTTGTTTCTGTTGCTATGACCTGGTGCCCAGCAGAGGGCAGCAGACGGGGACTTTTAACCTCAATCAAGAGGGTCACCTTGATGTGTCCTATATTTTATTTACCACTTAATTAGCTTTTTGTTGTTGTTTTGTTTTTTTCTTTGGACAGACTAAAGAAAAATAAATAGTGTATTTCTTCTCCTATCCACAAGCAGTAGGACAGCCACAGAAAGGCGAGGAAGTGGATGTGACCGTGTCCAGCTCTGTTGACTGCAGCAGAACACTGAATTCTTCAGAAGTAGTTTCCTCTGTCACTCCTAACCCTTTCATATCAGCCTTCATCAACCCCAGCACTGCTGGAGGACCTTCACCCCATCAGACCCACACCATTCTCAGCCTCAATAACAGACACCTGAACAGGTCAGTCTGGCTCTGATTCTGCCTGGGAATTTTTGTGTGCAGTGAATATCACATTATAATCAAACCATAATATTATGCTGCAGTTCTGCTGGAAAATACTAATTCTTGCTCTAGACTGAAGTATTACAATTAATCTTAGAAATTCAGGGAGGTAAACTTATCAGGAGTGAAAAAGGTGACGAAGATAGTCTAGTGAAAAAGAAATATACAAAGATTTATTTGAAATACATTTATTTCATGCTAAGTATACATTTACATATTTATGCACTTAATAAAGTTGTAATAAATTGGAACACCTAATTTTGAGCTGAAGTCCAACTAAAGAAATACTGAAGTAAATTTGAATGTGCTAAAGTGTAACTATTGCAAGTACACTTCAGGTAAACTTTTAAATGATGATTTAAATCTTGATTTTAAAGACCAATATTATACAAAGGTCATGCAATCCTCATCAATAGTGATATTAAAACACATTTTAGGCTTAATATTAAGAAATGAATATTATACATAAAGTTATATTATAAATATTTATAATAATAACTATATTAATATTATAAATAAAGTTTAACTATCATTTTTATGTCTGTCTCGAGCGATATGTCAGTAAATGTGTTAATAGATTTGAACTATACTTAGTATGAAATAAATGTATTACAATTTTTCTAGGGTAAGAGCCCTCTATGGAAGAATTTTTTATTTTTTAACATCTGAGCTTTAAAATGGGGATTTAGACGCTATAAAGAATATTAAAAATATTACTGCAGTAATAATACTATTGTACTGTAAAATTAAAAATAAATAAATAATAAAAACGATTTCATTTTACATAACATGAATAAAGTTACAAGTGACAATTTCTTTGCTTTCAAATGCTATAGAGCTTTTATTTTGGCTTAAATCCTAGTTTTCACTGAATAGTGACACATTAGGATCCCTGAAGATTACATTTATTCTCAGGTTATGACTTTTTAGACTTACTACATGCAGACTTGTAAAAAGTAAAAATTTAGCTTTTGATAATTAGGCATTGTCCGTTGTCCAAAATACTACTACTACTGATTATTATTATTATTACAAAATATTATTTTTTAATTAAATTCCAAAAAATTAATTCATGAAAGAAATGTATTATTATAGTAATAATACAATTGCACTGTCAAATAACATTTTTTTAATAATTTCCTTTTATAGAACAAGAGTAAAATTACAAGTAAAACTCTTAATTTTCAAATGTTTTTTATTCTGTCAGAAAACCTTGGATTTGTATCTCTCAAGATTAAAATGATTCTCTGTTGATCACTTTCTAGACAACATCTACATGCAGACTTGACAGTTTTGTCTTCCAAAATAATGGTGTGAATTTTTTTCCAAGTCCCAGAGAAGTGAGACCCTCCAGCCTCCATAGTCTGTGTGCAGCTTTGCCCGTGGCCCAGAGCTCCTGCATCCAGTCCTCCACAGGAGACACCAACCTCAGCAGACTGCCATCTCAGATCAGCAGCCCTCTAAACCCTCAGCAGCACCATTACCACAGCAGCCCAGCCTCTCAAACCCCAGACAGATCCATCATCCAACTCCAGCCTTATTTCCAGACCCCTCCACATCCCTCACGACAATGTCCTGAGATGGAGCTGCCCCTCCCTCTGCCTCCTAAACTGAGCCGGATGCAACTCCCTGAAAGTGCTCTGAGGAACCTAGAGATGACCGACTACGTTAATCTGAGGCCCCTCACTGACATCCTCAACAGGATCCATTTTCGTGCTTTCACTTCAGGACCATCGGGGAAGGTCCTGCAAACCCCCCCCCAACCTGAGCAGTACCTCCGTGGCTCAGACCGAGAGCTGCGTCCGCAGATTTATCCAGCAGTTCAGGAACACATCGATCAGCAGTTCACATTAAACAGCATGCTGAGCAGCCAGACCGAGCACAGATCACAGATGGACTATGTCAGTGCCAGACCACTAACTGAATATTACTGTGAACAGCAGACTGGGAAATGAAGTTTTTCAGTCATCATCGAATTATGCCTCATTTTGTTGCTCATTTCCAGCAGACTGCACTGCTCTGCATTAGTAGTTTACAAAGCAGATTCAAGTTGAACACTGAGGGCTTCCAAAATAAAGAATGTAAATATATTTTCAGCAGGACTTGAGGTTGTTAGCTGTCATTAATGTCCATATTTATGTTTAGTCTGTTACTGTCTGAACTTTAAACTGCTAAACGTCTAAAGTCAACATGAAACCATTCAGAATTGTAATAGACTTCAGGTAATTCTGCAGACCACACTTTTGCTGTTTCTATCCTAATTGTTGACCCTGTGTGGGTTTCATTTTTTACATTAAACCTAAACACAGAGTTCTGGGTTAAGTTTGCTTCTTTTTTTTTTTTGAAGTCATCACAAATATAACTTTTCTTAGCAATGTAAAGTTGCCTTTACAAACAGCATAGACTCTACTGACACTGCTGTGCGTCTTTCAGTCTAGTGTAAAACAGCAAATATTTCACACGCAAAAAAGTCAAATAAATCAAGATGAATTTATTGACTGTGATCAGAAACAGATTTCTTATTAGATACATATATTGTATATTCATTCTACAAGTTATAGGCATTAACTCTATGCACTGCTATATAACACATTCTCAGTATGTGATTGTTAGTGATGGAAACACCACACAACTCTAGAACAAACACACTCAGCTCAGAAACAACAGCTCTCGTTAGTTTAGATTAAGCATAGAAAAGTTTTGAAGCCTGAAGTTGATTTTAAATGTGTGCAATATCTTATAAACAATGGCTACATTTTTAAAGCCCAGTTCCCTTTTTCCCAGCTGAAACAGATATTGATGTAAAATAACAAACACTTCATTTTGAAGAATGAAAATTGAACATCAATTTTAATTAACTTGTTTCTGAAAAACAGACCATTCCTTCACAAATACTTTTGCTGAAGTGTACTGTTAAAACAAAAACAAACAAACTTATATTTGGCATCTGATTACCAATGAGCATAAAACCCAATCATTCATTAATGATTCTGCAGCAATGTAAAATAAATTCGGATATACAGTCGGACCTACTTACGTTTGGCAAATTGATTTGTATTTTCATAACACAATAGCAAGCTGAAAATCAGAAGACAACAAAACACTAAAATATAGTCACTCTGGAGCAAAGTTAAAATTCACATATACCTGACAGAGCTCTCACATTATCTGGTTGATGATAATTAGTACTTTAGGAACAAAGAATACATGTGAAATTATTTCAAATATTGTGGTTAAAATATAAAAAAAAAGGAAGAAGACCTGTTATAATCGAGCTACATCACTGAATTAAAAATAACTGAACTTATTCAATATGGGAAAAACTCTGTAAGGCACAGAGTATCTTCATGGTAGATGTTCAACTTAAAACGCACAGTATCCAAATTTGTAGATTTAACAGTAGACAAAAGAGTGTACTAGGTCCTGTACGGTCAGTTTGGCTGCAGCCATAAACTCTTAATTGCAGCTAATGGAAGAGGACCAAAGCTTTATCGTCTGCATAAACATTGGGTGAGGTAAAATTATTGGAGGTTTTCTGCAATGAAAAAATAAAGAAACTTTTCAAAATCCTGCTAAATTCAGCGTGTTTTGGCCTTTGCTTGGTGTCTCGGTAAAAATGCATTTGGAGCACTACTTATTATCCAAAAATAGGCAAAACATTCTCAAAGAATATACATACAGATGATTATGAATCGCATGGCGCAGTTTTAGATGAACGACTGCACAGTGAAAGCGTGATTTGACCTACAACCCTAAAAGCAAAGTTTTGAAAAAAATAAAAAATTGATTGTTTTTAAAAAATGAGTGTTTGAACTATACAAAAAGATGTTTACAAATTAACCTGTTTAAAAGTATTGGTTAGATAAACTAAAAGTCAGTTCTCTTCACTCCTGTGTGACTATTTGACCTGAACAGCAATGTCTCCATAATGATGAATGATTTCAAAGGCCCAGTTGATCAATCAATAAACATGCTGTAACAAACCTAATGGCTCTTCTAGACTATACTTCTATATATCTTCATACATTGCATAAACGTAACTGTGAATACAACCTTAGCTACCTACTAAAATGGAAATACCTCCTTATCTTCTAAATCACTACATACACATACATCTGCAGCTGCCCACTAGTGAATTTTATGAAACAGTTCTGAAAATGAACAAAATAACCATAATTGAGGTAAGTGGTTTCAACAAAAAAAGGCAAAAAAAAAAAAAAACGGATAAAAAAACGATACAAGTGATGAAAACAAGAGCACATGCAGAGATTCTGGTCCTGCAGAGGTAAGGCACCAGGGGTCTAAAAAAATCAATTCCTCATTTCTGTAAAAAGAAAACAGCTTGTGTTTCTTTTCAAGGCAATCAATGTGGGAGTGTCGGATAGGCAGCAGAGTGGAAGAGGCGTGTTCAAGCTTGAGGATTGATCATTTTCTGAAGCAAAGGGATCTGTAGAGAAACAACACATTTATTTACATGTTTATACTGACAAAACATAATATATATTACTTGTTCCTGGTTATTCATTTCTTAATCCTGTTCTATCTCTGAAAATATACTAATGTCAAAAAATTATCAAGTTTGATATATGACATGCTAAACAGCACTATGCTTATTATTTTTTATAATTATTTATGAGGTTTTTATGACCATATTAAATGAGAGCCAACACTAACATTTTACATTTTGAGATAAGTAAAAATGAATACTTTTATTCTGTGTGCATTAAATTAGAATGATTTCTGAAGGATAATATGATACTAAAGACTGGAATAATAACATTCAGCTTTGCCACCACAGGAATAAATTACATATTAAAATATATTACAATAGAAAACAGATATGTTTGTAATAGTATTTCATAACATTACACTTTTGTTTTTGATCAAATGAATGCAGCCTTCATTTAAAAAAAAATATTTTTTAAAATCTTAAACGTTTGAACAGTAGTTTACATGAAAAGTAGTAGTCTACATGTATTCACCTTGGACAAATCCACCCCTGTGAGGGCGTTTACAGAAACAGGTAGTTCAGCCAACAGACGATTCACTTCCCCAGTAACACGGCCTCCGTCGCCGCTCAGGATCACAATCTCACTGGTACGACTTAACGGTGCTGCCACCTTTTGAGCAATCTGTGACGAAACAAATTCACTGACAAGTTAACACAATGAAAACACACTCAGCTTAAACTTAAACATTTGCATTTCAACTACTGGTAGTGTTGGAGAGGTCTGATCAAAGTTAAGAGAAAAATAAAAAACTGACATCTGTAATTACTGTAATCTAATTTCAAATTTGTTCAGAAGTTCCCAGATTTCCACACACCTTTGGCAGGGCCTCCAGGACGAGGGCAGTCTTTGCAGCCTCTCCGTACTGCTGATAGGCCTCAGCTTTGAGCCTCATCTTCTCTGCTTCGGCTTTACCCACAACCTCAATGGAGCCGGCCTCTGCTTCTCCAATACGCTTGATCTTCTCCGCTTCGGCCTGTGCTGTCAATACCTTCTTCATCCTGACAGAGAGGAGCAGAAGACAGAGTTCATGAGGCCTTTGTTGTTGCCTTTCATCTGGCTCCCTTAAACTAAATATATCAATTTTATATATACAGCTCACTAATTCCTTCTCACTCGTGTTACTCACTTCTTTGCCTCTGCGAGCTGCTGCATCTTGTAGGCTTCAGCCTCAGCTGGTCTCCTCACGGTGGCAATCAGCTCTTTATCCGTCCTGAGAATCTCTTTCTCCTCAATGGCGATCTGCTTCTTCCTCTGAACCACCTCGATCTCAATCTCCTCCAGTCTGATCTTCTGCTGTTCTTTGGCTGCCTGAAGCTCATAGGCCAACTGCGCCTCAGCTTTCTGAGATAGGTGAAATCGCATGATTAATTTACCAGTGCATCTGCAGTATTAAAATAACCAGAGGAATAACTTTGCTCTACCTTTGTGTTCACTTCTTGATTGAAGGCAGCCTTCTGCATCTCCAGCTCTCTCTTCGAGTCTGCCATTCTTGTATCGGCTTGGAATTTTATGTCCATCATCTCCTTCTTACATTCTGCTTCCTAAAAAAAAGGGAATAAGAAATGTGAGGGAAAAAAAAGTTCCACACCACTTGCTTTTTCACATTTTCCATTTTTTTTTTTTTGTTTGGATTAGAATAAAATTTGCTGCCTTAAGATTTTTGGTGTCAAAGGTTTGCCAATCTGCTGAATTCATATTTTAGCAACTGTAGTAAAAATAATTGTAAATTAATTGTAATTACCAAAAAAAAAAAAAAAAAAAAATCAACATTTGGTCATAAACTAGCCAGCCCTGTACTGAGTGAAATCTTAATTTTGGTTTTGGCACTTTTATCAAAATTTGTCATTTAATTTTGATGTTTACTTCAAAAGGATTTTAAACTGTATATACTGTATACCATTCTTCAAAAGTTAAAAAGAAAAGCATTCATTTGTTAAAGAAATCTTTTTTTTCAGCCATGTCCAGTTATTCTAATCTGAATGTTCTATATTCTAACAAAATGAACATAAAACTTATTTTGACATCCTGATGATAAATATTTTCACTTGACCATTTATCTGCAAAAGTTTTTTTTGTGTGCTGTCAAATGATTAATCGCAATTAATTGCATCCAAAATAAAAGTTTTTGTTTACATAATGTGTGTGTACTGTTTATTTATTATGTATATATAAATGCACACACATACAGTATATATTTTGAAAATATTTAGATGTATTTACGTGTATATATTTATATAGACATAATAAATATAAACAGTACACACACATATACTATGTAAATAAAAATGTTTATTAAAATGTTGATTAATCATTTTATGCATAAAAGGTTTTTTGTTTTTTTTTAATGATGTATTTCAATTTTCTAAGAGTTTCAGGCTCTATTTTGTACTATAGTCACGGAAAGTGAGTCCTTCATTTCTTCAGCTCACCCTGATTCCAGCATCTCTCTCTGCTTCAGCCACACCAATGTCAGCATCTCTCTGAACAGCAGCAGTCTGGGATTTCCCCAAGGAGCTCAAATAGTCCACCTTGTCATACACATCCTGATGGGAGAAAACTAATGACATTTTCACCCTGACAACTGAAATTGATTTGAAAGACTGATTGTCGAAAACACAAATATAAAAGCAAAATAAAATAGAAACTCTATCCATATTAATGTAAGCACACCTTGATAGTAAAGCTTAGGATCTCAATGCCCATCCTGCCCACATCAGGTGCTGCCACCTCCCTCACCAGCTTGGCAAACTGATCCCTATCCTGGTAGATCTGCTCCACCGTCAGAGTCCCTGTGAACAAAAGCAAATGAGATTTTAAGGATGTGAAAGTCATGATGTTTCCTCATTTTCATGCTCCAGGAAATTGATTGGAATCTGCCATTATAAAGGATATATAAATTTTCTAAATGCACTGTGAGGGCAGAGGAAGCTTTTAACCACATAATGTCCCAAACTTAAAGTAAAACTTTTTTTATATAGCACCTTTTAAAACAATGTTTAAAAAGTGCTTTACAAGATAGACAATATACACAAGAACAAACATAATAAGCAATTAAATCACATAATAGAAATAAAATAATAAAATACAAAAATGAGTCAAGGAAAAGCCCTTGTGAACAAATGTGTTTTGAGATACTTTTTAAAAGTGCACAGTGAGTAGATGGCTCGTAGGGTGTCAGGAAGAGAGTTTCATAGCTTGGGACCGAAATAACTAAAGGCTGACTCCCCAATTTTTATCCGAGTCTTAGGCACAACCAATAAATTTCTTTCTGAATGATCTTACTGGAGTATATATATTTAACAAATTAGAAAGGTATATAGGGGCAGTTCCATGAAGACATTTAAAAACTAATAAGAAGATCTTGAATTCAATTCTGAATGATACAGGCACCCAGTGAAGGGCTCTGAGCGTTAGAGTAATGTGATTTCTAATTTTACAGCGAGTTAGCATTCGTGCAGCTGCATTCTGAACTCTTTGTAAGTGTTTAATAGAGCTCTTTAGTAACCCAGCAAAAACACTGTTGCAGTAGTCAAGTCTGGATGTAACAAATGCATGAACAACTTTCTCACTGTTAGAAGGGGAGAGCATTTCACGTACTTTGGAGATATTTCTGTTTCAGAAGTATCAAGATAACTTTTCTTCAGCAGGGGCCTAACAAGTGCAGTTTTAAAAAATTGTGGAAAAACTCCTTTCTGTAGCGACTGATTAATGATATTCAAGATATCAGGTAATATGCAATTCACAACAGTTTTGATAAATTTAGAGGGTAATGGGTCTAAGGCACATGTAGATGAATTCAAATGTGATACGACCTGTATAAGTGTACTGGGACTGACAGCTGAGAAAGAGGAAAGATTACATTGCAACGGACTAGCTGGGGGGTTGGAGACCTTACAAGGGGAGCAAGTGCTGGCAATGTTTTGTCTTATAGAAGTAATTTTCTCATTAAAAAATTCTGCAAACTCATTGCACTTTGCAGTTGTGAGAAGTTCTCATGATAATTCAATTGAGGGGTTAAGTAGCCTATCGATAGTAGAGAATAAATATTTAGAGTTGTCTTTGTTGCAGTAAATTAAACTTGAAAAATAAGCTTTTTCTTATTTTTAGGTGATCTGTTGAGAGTGGTTGCTGGTAATATGTTACTCATCTGGCAAGAACTTCGATCTAAAACTAATTGCACACTGTCTGAACCCTTCACAGTGAAGGTAAGAGAGTGCCATTCAAGATGGACACAAGTGTCCGGCGTCACTCACCCAGAATAGAGCGCAGGTGACCTTCCAGCGTCTGCAGAATGACACTTTTAATCTCTGCCACGGTCTTGCCCAGGAACTGTTCACAGGCATAACCCAGCAGCTCATTGTCAGTCATGACCTTCACCTGGTAGCAGAACACATATAGTCATGGTCCAATACTGACATGCACTGGATCACAGCATGCCATTGACACCTAGAGCTTGATACAATACACTCAGACAGTAGAACTGTACTGTACACATACAGCAAAAATGTTTCAGAGACACACTCAGAATCTTCTAGCATCTTATACATAATATTACACTTACAGTTTGACACATCTAAAAGCATATTTTGCAGGTGTGAAAGAAAGACACAATCAAATCTGCAGGATGTTGTAATGTTGTGTAAAACAGGTTGTGGTTGAATGAGGGACATGCTTCAGTCAGTATTTATGCCATGCTGAATTTACATGCAAAAGCTTGCAAATCAGTATGTAAAATAATAATCTTTGATAAAAAAGAATATGAAATAAAAAGTTTAAAGAGACCAAATGTCTCATTACATTCAAGCAGAGTGAAGGGCTGGGCAATTATATATATATATATATATATGTATGTATAGAACATTTACGACATTTAAGATTCATTCATTTACACAGATGTCAAATTAAAGTAATATTGTGAATATTGCTATGACGTTTTGTAATTATTTGTTATTTGTTCATTGAGTTTTTAAATGTAGAGTGCAAGTCAGAGTGATTAAATGTATAAAAATAAAAATTTAGATATACACAATATTATCGAAAAGCTAAGAAAATAGAGACTTTTTATAATCTATAACACCCAGCCCTATTATGAATTAAAGGGATAGTTCACCCAAAAATGAAAATTCTGTCATTAATTACCCTCATATCGTTCCAAAACCGTAAGACTTTCATTCTTCTTCTGAACACAAATTAAGACATTTTTGATGAAATCCAAAAGCTTTCTGACCCTGCACAGACAGCAACGCGACACATTCATGGCCCAGAAAGGTAGTAATGACATTGTTAAAACAGCCCATGTGACATCAGTGGTTTTTATGTAATAATTTTATGAAGCTACAAGAATACTTTTTGTGTGCAAAGAAAACAAAAATAATGACTTTATTCAACAACTTCTCTTCCGTGCCAGTCTTCAACACGCGTTCACAAGAGTGCCACGCATGAGAAAAAAGGTCTTACGTGTTTGGAACGACATGAGGGTGAGTATTTAATAACAGAATTTTCATTTTTGGTTGAACTATCCCTTTAATGGAATTTACAATATAAAGGGTGGTAAAACCAAACCTGATGGGTGAACAAACTCAAAAAAAGTCAAAAATGGGTCTAAATGTTCATGTCTGCATGCAAAATAAAGTAAAAGAAATAAAAATAAAATAATGTCAGGAATAACCGCAAGACATTTTCAGTGCAACCAACGTGCAAACCCAAGGGTTGGAATTTCCACCCCTTCACCAGTTATGAGCCTGACACACATTTTAAAACAATCTCTCTCCATGGCTGTGAAAAGGAAAGGAGAATGAAATCATGCATCAGAAAGAGAGGGGTGAGTTTTTGTAGGTTTAAGGTTCTGGCTAGAAGCCGCCCCTCTCTACTGAACTACAACCAGCTTCCCATTTAAACAAAAATTCAGAGCTTAAAAAAATATGCATGTGGCCTGGTTATTTCAGCAGTACGTGATTATGATGAAAGCTGATTTCAGTGCAGTGTCAAAGGTGAACTCTGGCAGGAGGGTGTTTGTCCATCCTCCCCATAGTCGAGCAGTCATCAAACAGTTAAAGATGTGGTATATTACAAGCAACTCAATACACAGCAGCATGACGCCACTAATGTGGGTGGGGGAAAACATTAGCCGTAAAATGAATCTCAAAAGCCTCAACAGGATTAATGCCCTGTGAATGGCATCTGGTGATGATTGGTCTAGTATGGCTGATGCTCCAGACAAATGTTCCAGGTCTGGAACCATATTTCCAAATATAAATTCTGAAATTACATTTTTAGTATTTCTCAGAATGAAGGCCTGTTCACACAAAGATTAATATTCAATATTCATTTTTATTTAGCGATGATCTTTTCGATCGCATGTCGAAGAAAACTGGCCAACCAATAACATTTGTACTTTTGGTTACATGCCCAAAGCTGCTGTTGTTACACAAAACCAGGGCATCTCTGCTTTTCTAAAATTGGTCTGAACAGACAAATTTTTCTGCTGAATACTTTGATGTGAACAGTCTTGATAGTCCAGTGTAAAAGATCAATATTACAGAGTTTAATCATTAACGGAGTCTAATTGAGTTATTTCAGAATCAGCAGTCATTCAGGACAGACGTATAAATCAAAAATGTCAATAACAATGGAATATTGTAGTATTTACAGTCAACATGGGGAGCCACGCTTTAACAAGCATTCAAATGAAGGCTGCGTGCATTGGTGAGAACATTTTCCCCCAAACTAAAACAAAAAAAAAACATTCACGTGCTCATGGGAAACCACAGCAATCGTGCAATCATGCAACACAGTAAAAATGAAAGTAGGGCAAGACTGAAAATGTGTTCTAGGATTAAAAAAGACTTTCTCTTCTTGAAGCTGTCCAGATTGTTAAGAAAACAAAGTTATTTTGAACTCAGGAAAAAAAACACAACCCAAACCCACAGTGCTAGTATTATCTGTATCTGTATCTTTGTTTGTTGGTGAACATGTATAAGGATTGATTCATAATAGAAAACAGACTCAGGGAGGATATTGCAAAAGACTGGGTGGCCAACAGTTAAGTGGGTCCATTAGTTCAACAGCTGCAAGGCCTCCATTTACAAACTACATGAGACAGACTTCCCACAGTTGCTCTAAAATTGATACATTGATATGGTTTGATGCAATCAATCAAATTAGAGACTAACACTATGACACAACATAATAATATCAATATGGAGATACTAGATGTGCACATTTTAGAGAGCACAGACGACTGAAAGACTTTCTTGACTGTTGTCAGTGCATATCTCATTGGACAATGATCAGATGACAGATGATGTGCATATTGATTCCCCCCCCCCCCATTATTTTAGTATTCAGTACTTTTTAACGTTGATGTCCCAACTGAACTACAAAACTCGCAATTTTCATAAGGTTCAGTTTCAAATCATATTGTGGTATGTTTTGAGGTATCAGCAAATATTGTATTGTTGGCTAAGAGAATAAAAATCAAATATACTGATGAAACATCCAAATTACACCTCTAGGTAAAACATGTAGGGCAAAGCAGTGTATTGCAGTCTCATTTCACTGAAAAAAATTCACTGTTTTGATAAAATAGACAAATGTAAACATACAGTTTCTCTATGGAGAGACCTTGAGCTCAAGTCTCTATGGAGACTGAATTGTGTAATATCTTGTTTAAGTTCCTCATCCAATCACATGTGACTACCAGATATAAATGCCCTGTAATGGCTGGACTGCCTCTTTGCGTTATAATGCTCTCATTGTTCACACCAGACTAAGTATTCACAGAGAGAAAATAACACTTGAAAAAAAAGAATCAGGTTTTGAGAACTGAAATTAAAGATCTTGCAATACAGACAATGCAAAATGCTCAGTTGTAACCATAGTGGAAACTGGTATTTCCTCTTGAAGTTGGGTTTTCAAAAGAGCAGAGAAATGTTTGTTAGAGTTAACATGTGAGTTCAGTTACACACTGCAAGTTTTGGCACGCTGACAACCAAGAGCAATCAAAAAACTGTCAAGGCATAGAAAACAAAGAATGAAACTAATCATCATAATTTACAGATTCCTCTTCTCTGTTTGAGAAACGCTTTTAGATGCTTTAAAAAAAACAATTAAAACATCTGTAACATCTACACTTCAACATGAAGGTCACAGAATGTGGCAACATATTGGCTCTGTTCTAAAACCTAGTTTGAGGCATTATAAGGCACTCCCAATATGAGTACATGAGTGAATTAATTAATGTAATTATGAGATTTGGAATTTTAGACTTCAAAAGCATTCACGTCCTTGTAGAACTTGAACTTATTAACTCTGAATTTTCTAAGAGTTACAACTTTTACCACCTGACCATTGTAATGAGAACACATTTGAATGGTGGTGGCTACAGTGGTAAAATTTAGTTATTTCATAAAAATTCTGTAAAATAATTCTTAGAATTGACTATTGTTAATGTCTTAATCTAATGTCTGCTAAATAAATGTTTACCTTATTATTAAAGCATTTGCATAACAATTGTTACTTGTTGCTGTATTGTAGTTTTGTTGATTACTTTTGTCATTAATTAATCACCTAAAACTTGAAAAAAATTGTAGCGCTCCAAACAGGACAAAATAAGTCCTTATACTGCAGGTGCATAGAGCCAGTGGGATACTTGAAAATGAACAAGAGAGTGGCTACCCACACACTGATCCACTCAAGACTGGAAAAGTCTACAAAAACATCTTTTTTTTATTATTAATTAATCACCCTCATGCTGGTCCAAACCAGCAAGACCTTCATTCATCTTCAGAAAACAAATTAAGATATTTCTAATGAAATCCAAGGGCTTTCTGACCCTGCATAGACAGCAATGTAACTGACACGTTCAAGGCCCAGAAATGTAGTAAGGACATTGTTAAAATAGCCCATGCGACATCAGTGGTTTAAACTTAATTTTATGAAGCTACGAGAATACTTTTGTGCGCAAAGAACAAAAATAATGACTTTCTTCAACAATTTCTTCTCTTCCAGTCAGTCTCCGCAGCTATTCACAAGAATATCACGATGAATGCACGTGGTGCTGCTGACGTCGCAGCCGGCGTTCTGATGCAGAAGCCGGATGCGCTGAGCATTGTTTACAAGCAGAGGAACGCACACGTATGCGTCATGGTACTTTCGTGAATGACGGCAGAAACTGACCCGGAAGAGAAGAACATTGAAGAAATTGTCACATGGACTACTTTAATCATGTCCTTACTAACTTTCCAGGCTTTGAATGTGTCAGTTCCACTGCCATCTACGGAGCGTCAGAAAGCTCTCAGAATTCATCAAAAATATCTTAATTTGTGTTCTGAAGATGAATGAAGGTCCTGTGGGTTTGGAACGACATGAGGATGAGTAATTAATGACATTTTAATTTTTGGGTGAACTAACCCTTCATTTTGGCTTTAATAGTGCTGCCAGGAGTACTTCAGCGTCTGAGGATGTACATCCTGGGTTGCATCTAGTGATTAAAGTCACTTTCTGTATAAGAGTTACGTTTCAGCCTATTTAGGCAGTATTTACACCAAGACATCTCACTGGGTTTTGGAACAGAGCCATTCTTGTAAATTATGTTTTTTTTTAGCAGAAAAAGCTTTCCCCCAAAATACCAGTAAATTATTGTTTAGCATTTAGTAAGTAACCACAACTTTTTCGGTTTTTGATTGACTGAACAACAGTTCATCATGTCAAACACAAACCAGTGACCTTCAGTCTGGTAAACATACTAAGATTGGCACTGTTCCTCCCTGAGGGGCGTATCAAATTCAGGGACCAGAAAAGGAGGGAAGGAAATGAAAGGAAAAAGCATGATAAAGGGGTGCTGGTTCTGAAACCAGTCTGGCAAACCTGAAAGTGGCATTTGGAGCTGAGGTTAGGTGAGGTAAGGTGGTTTACCTGTGCCACACCTGTGACAGTAATAGCTACCCCCTCCGCTGTCTCTACATCCTCACACTTGGGTTGCAGGGTCATAATCTCAAGGGTTATCCTGTGGAAAACGCAAAAAAAGGGAAACAAACCAAAAAAGTTGGCTATGATCTACGGGAAGAATGTCAAGCGGCGTGAAAACAGGAAAGAAGGTGGGATTAAAGAAAGACGTGAAGGTAAACAACACAAAATGAATCTCTAGGGTGAAAACACGAAGACACAACCACTTGGTCAGCACAAATCAGGTGTTTTGACCATGGGCTGTAATGGCATCCTCTGGATTCAGATTCCCAGAACCTTAAAGCTTATTTCCCTACCCACAATATTCCCGAAAGCCCGTCTAATACGTTCGTCATCCATTACAGACCCAACAGTTAAAACAGGCTGACGTGAGACATTAGTTACATGAGCCATGAGCGCTGCGTAGCCAAACTCCAGACAAGGATAGTGAGAGATGACTGGCTCTCCTTCACTGCAGAGGAAGACCAACACAATAGTGTGGAAGAAAGCGTGAGAGCATGTATATGTGTGTAACTTAGGAAATGGAACCAGGCCACCGCCCTTCATATCCTGAACGCTTGAAATTGTTCTCACTGTCTCATTAGGTTGGCTTGTTTCATTCAGTGTGATTACCTGAGCGACCCCTGTCACATCCAAGGGGACACCCTCCGAAGTTTCGATATTCTCACAGCGACAGAGGATGGTCATTATCTCCAGAGAGAGTCTATGTGGGGGAGATGGGGGGTGGAGGGGAGGGGGAGAGAGGGTGAGGAGGGAGGGAAGGAGGGGAGGCAGGACAGCACAATATTATCAGTGTGTTAACATATGTGAAAGGGGAGGACTGAGGTCGGGGTTCAAGGTTAGGGAGGATGGCGCTGGTGTTGATTGCAGTTGAATCCAGACCATCAGGGAGCCGCTGTCTGCTGCATATGGAGAGATCTTTCATATCATATAATTTATCTTTGAAATCTCATGACTGAAGTCTTAATTAGTCTATCCATTACACTCACACCCCTAGATCACTCCTTAAACATCTATGACAACGCAGTTTCCATTTCTGATAAGATGTTTATGCTACAGGTGGATCTGGACAAAAGGCTGCACAAAAATGATTAATCTTTCATTTTTAGATAGATTTTAGTAGAATTTTAACAGAATGTGCAATATAGGTCAGCTGCATCACATATTCTTCATGTAGGCTACAAATTCAAACAAAGATGGTAACGGTTACTAAATTAATGCTGGAATACACTCCAAATCTGAACAGGTATTAAAACACTAGGCCTCATACACTTGCTGACTTTGTAAATGGTTACAAAGAAGAACTGGGTATCGTACACTAAACCAGTGGCTCTCAACCATTTTAAATTAAAGGTCCCTTATTGTCCAAGGGCCACCTATTACATTAACAGACCTATAATATATACAGCAAATAAACTGATTATTAACAGACACTTGGGGTGTGTCAATATAGGCAAATTAACCGAAATTCATTTTGTGACGTTTCAAGAACAAAATACAGCAGCTGTTGAGGGGGAATTTTGAGCTGTTTTTAAGCATTTTAACTGGGATTGCTTTAATATATTAATATTAAATTAATTAAAATAATTTCAAGTCATGTCTGGCTGAGAACCATTAAACAGCTAATGATCTCACACACTACCACACTTAAGTCATGCAGAGCACAGCAAATACAATGGAGACACATGGTAAATGAAAAGACTGGCTCTGACTTTTGGCAACTAGCATCGACTCCTCTATTGACTATAATTGCAAATGTCTGTGCAAAAATCAGTTTATGTATTCCAGCTGTATTTTTGCTATAAATGTTGAAATTTAAAATAATACACAAAACGAATAATACAATAAATAATTTTAATCACTGAAGCTGTCACTCACTGCAGGTTTATAATGCTTCACACTGTCGGGAGTCCTGCAGTTCAGCACAAGCTAACTGACTAACTAGGTGGAAACAGGGTCCAGATGACATACAATTTCTAGTGAATTGTTAGGCCAATATAGCTCAACTCTAATATAGCCCACACCCATTTAACACAGGATAGTTCACAGTAAAGAGACCATAGTCTAGGATTGTGAGCAGCGAGTATGGACTGCTCATCAATGGCCCCTTTCTGTATAAATTCAAACTAATTTATTTCCACTTGTTTTTTTGTCTCTTTCAAAAAGCGTAGCTCTTTAATTGTGCTGAAAAAAAACTGTGGATGTCTGAATGGCAACATGCACAAAAATACGTAGTAGGATCCTCAACTAAATGTTTAATTTCAGCCCTTGTGCTGCAGCAAGCCCTACAGCTCTCTCAATCTTTTAAAATTAGATCAATGTAGCTTTTAGAGCTGCCAGCAAACTAGATTACTACATGCTTTATCAAGGAAGGGGGGATGGTAAGAGATATCCCACCCAGCCTTGCTTTATTTCTAAGCTATGCACTCACAGCTGAACAACTGTTGTAACACAACCCATATTTACACTTCTTTTTGACATTTAATCCCTCTTTAGAAACTGCTGAAATTGACAGTTCTTTCATCTTCCTATGGACTCTAACAATAAAAGGTATGAAATACACATTTTCATTTTAGATGTAACATTTAAAACTAATGGCTGCATTTCTGCAATAGACCTTTTCCACACAGTTGTAACATGACTCTCTGATGAATGTCCAACTTCCTGTGTTCCTGTCAATGGATAGCGGTCAGTTTTGGTAAATTATACTGTTAGTGAATTTCCCTATAAACCTTTCAACGGTTTCTTTAGCTAGACATAGCATTTCCCCTTATATTATCTTATCACAGTATTTCCCCATATATTATATTATCAATTTTAATGTATGACAGTGGTGAATAGGGACGTTATTCTCAGAGAGATCTCTTGCTCAAGAACTAAATCCTTCCGCTGTGCACAAATGGAAGTGTGATAAAAGTCTACTGATCTTCATTTGCACAGAGCTGATTTAGCATAATAATATTATGATCCCCAGCAGTGAGATACCAGAGAAAGATCAGATGCTCAGACACACACGGGTGAGTCCAGCGCTTAAAAGCAGGTTAGCTCAGCAAACACTTAAAGAAATGAACAGGAGAGGAACGTCAGAGAAAAGACAGGCTGGTTATTATTGATTGCACATGCATAACTACATCAATAATGATTAAAGAAGGAAACAAGGAATGGAAATAAATCATATGCTTCAGAATGATACACAGTTCTCTTATTTCATATATGTGACTTATGGCTAATGTTCTAACAGCTACAAGCATTGTGTACCTACAGTGCTCTCACCAAATGACACTTTTTACACTGCACTTAACCTTGTATTGTCATATTTTTAAAGCTCACTTTTAGAGAAACATCATTTGAGGACAGAAAATGTATTATTGTTACAGTTATGGTCCAAGAAATGTCTATTCAGGACGAATTAGATAATCAGTAATAAATAAGCCTGATGTGCAGGAGTGAGACAAGCCGTTATTTAAACCGTGATATTGGCACCACAAATATGCAAATAAGAAAGTTAACCCTGGGTTTACGATTGTACAGTACAAAATCTGAATAAGCAGGGTTATTTTCTACCTAGAGCAAAGAATGAAAATGTGTGTAACAAAATATCATAACCCAGGTTTCCTATAACCCAGTGTTAACAATGTTAAATGTCAAAAGCCTATATAATTTTAGCACAACAGATATTTGGATATATGTTTTCATCATCAGATGCTGCACCATTAATGATCTTCCGTTTGTAACCATTGAAGCTGAACTTCAGTCAACACTCCAGTATTGTTAATTTTGTTTATTTTTCCAAACACTGGCCCTGGACACTCAGGCCCTTAATGAAGTGAGTTTATGTGAACATGGGGGGAGTACTGATATATGAGACAATGTTTGTGTTTAATGTCTGAAAGCTGTCTAAGCTGAAGACTATATCACTGAAAGGAAGAGCGCTCAACAGATATGTTTTTTTCCTTTAGTAAACTGAGTTATTTTAGTTAAAATCAATGTCTTTAATATGTTGGGAAGAAAACAATAGGCACAGGTGCACTCTGGAGTTTCTCTAAAGTAGACATATTGTATATTCACAAGTTTAAATAATCTAGCCAGACAAGCATGAGCATGCAGTGACACATCTCTAAAATGATCCCAATGCCCACTCAAGAGGTACTGAAATGTACATATATGGAGAATAAAGTCATTCAGTCAGTGAGAGAATGATTTGTTTATGTTGTAAGCCAGTAAACACAATAGCAGGAGTGAATGTGATGAATGTACATTCTTACTTCTGTATGTCGGTGATAAGCCACCATGCCCAGGCCCAGCCGCCCACTGTATACTGCTTCTCATCAGAGCCACAGCAGCCACCTGAGAAAATAAACACCGCATATTTAGTACAAATACACATTCAAAACTAATTTCACTTTCAAACTCAAACATGATTGCAATTCATTTTAAATTGTCTTAAAAAAAAAAAAAAAAAAAAAAACATTTTTACATTGTAATAATCTAAATCTTTCAGCCCATTTCACAAGCTATTGGTCAGTCACCACTTTCACCACCTACAAAAGGTAAAAACCTCATACATGCCTCACCAAACTGGATTATAAACTGTAAACTGAACAACAACATCATTATAACCACACAGACACAGAGAACACATCTGTGTCACAACACAGAGTTACAGGCCAACCAAACCACTATGGTGGTTAAATGTTTACAGAAATGAGCTCAAGTCAGTAATCAACTCTCTGTTCCAAACAAAACAACTTGTGCATCTGTGAAGATGCACTACACTACTTTCACTTCAAAAGTTTGGGATGTAAGATTTGTTTTTAAAGAATTTAATACTTTTATTCAACAAGGATGCATCAAAGGCAACAGTAAAGACATTAATAATTGTTATAGTTAAAAGTATAACCATTTCCACAAATATTAAGCAGCACAGCTGTTTTCAACATTAATAATAAGAAATGTTTTTTTCAAACACCAAAATCAGCATATTAAAATGATTTCTGAAGAAAATTTAGATCTGCCATCTACCTTAATAAAATATATTAGCCTAAATAGAAAACAGTTATTTTAAATTGTAATAATTTTACAATATTACACATCTTACTGTATTTTTTCATCAAATGAGTGAGCAGAAGAGATTTTTTTTTTTTTTTTTGTAAATCTTACTAACCCCAAACTGAATGATATTGTACATGAACACAGAATTACGATTCAATTACTAAGGTGGGACCAGTTTGATTAGGAGGTTTACTGAATCCCAAGGCCATAATTTAAACTAAATATGTCTGTTACTGTTTGCAAGACAAACAAACAAAATACTCTTCACTCATATAAGTATCTTTTTCCATCAATAGCGGATTAAATCACACACATCTTTTGGCCACATGAACATGCACATCCTATTTGCCTTTAATTTTCATTATGTAAAATACAGTCTGTTGCTCATGTTGTGATTTGGCTAACAAACTAATGCTATGGGAGGCAAGCAATTAGAAGGGTAAAGGTAAAACAAACCTTCCAGTTCTCCATAATATTCTGTTTATGAAGCAAGATATTTAGGCTATGCATCTGTGTAAATATAGATATCGTTGGGTCAATCATAACCTAGGATCTATTACACTCAGCTTTCAATGTTACAACATCCATACATTTTGCCTGAAGTTTATGCATCAATCTGGATTCCTGATGCAAAGTATAAACAGTAGGGGTCTGTAACCATTAGGAATGTGAGATATGTGAGGAACTCCCTCACAAATCTATGTATATCCGGCATCCTCAAATCTTGCCTCAAGAGTTTAGCTCTAACCCTAATCAAACACACCCGAGCATGCTAATCAGAGTCTTCAAGATCATTAGAAAATCACAGGTAGATGAGTTTGATCAGGGTTGGAGCTAAACTCTGCAGCAGATTGGCCCTCCAGGGAAAGATTTGAGGAACCCTGATGTACATGGTTCTGGTCCCCAGACCATTCAAGTCAGAGTTTGTCTCTCTTCATGTTGCAATGGAGGTACTGGAAACTATTCTAACAAATTCCCTGCATGTCATCAGCTATTAGTTTGCAATCCTCAGCTGTTGTTTAATCACTTGCACAACTGCAGCCAGATCAATCACGTGAAAGACAGACGAACTGGCCCATTGAAGTTTCTGTCATGTGACTGTAATTCATAAAACATAACCGATGCGGACACAATGTTCAGGCAAGTTAAGCAATGAGGAAATAACCCTGCATGAAAACTGTAGTTAGGAAAAAAAAAAAACTGTAGTTGGCAGATCATTTAAAATAAAAGAACTAGCTAATTTTGTGACCGTGTACACTTTAGTGTGCTATGACTTCCTGTAGTCTGATCTCTGGGATTCATGCCTCTATCAGGTATATTTGATAAACTATATTAAACATTAAAAGTAGCTATAGCTCATACTGAATGCCTGCATTTCCCACTTAAATGTGTACTACTAAAAGTCAGAGGCCTTGACCTTCCTGACTGTATCCCGCAATTAAAATCATACAATAATATAATATTTTGATGTAGTCTATTGATTTAGACTCAATTCATGTAAATCAGCATTTACATGAAATGAGTCTAAATCAATATACTACATCAAAATATGCTATTATTTTTCCCACATGTGCATACAACCCCATTACTGCCTGATTTCTCCCTTAAAGAAATATAAATGTAACCTAAAATTGTGAAAGCCAGGAACATTTCTACAACGTAGCAGGAAGACAAGAAATGACAAAAAGAAATCAGGGGCCTGTTCCATAAAACAAGTTTACCATATAAGCCAGGTTTATTTCAGTTAGTCTGACTTATTGTCAGTTGATTTGGTTCAAAATAAGTCAGACTAACTGAAATAAGCCTAGTTTATTTGGTAAACTGGTTTTATGGAACAGGCCCCAGGGCTTCGAACTGTAGACAAGTCCTGATTTTTATAAACAGGAGTATGCTAAAAGATCTTGATCAAGGGCGTCCAATCCTGTTCCTGGAGATCTGCCTACCTGCACAGTTCAGTTCCAAACACACCTGCCTGTAATGATCAAGTGCTCTTGAAGATGCTGATTAGTTGGTTCAGTTGTGTTAATCAAGGTTGCAGGAACAGGATTGGGCACCCCTGGTCTTGATTGATACCATTTCCATAAAACACGATCACTTTATTGTGCATCGACAAAACGTGTTATAGTACTCTTTAAACAAAGTTCTACAATCATTATCTAATATAGAGATACAATGGCTTAAAGCCATTTATACTAAGATATGGACGTGACAGCATCACATTAAACATGTATAGGGCCTACAATCCCAAAAAAGTTGTGTGTTTATTCTAAACAACTACATAAGCAATCGATATTCAAGACCAACAGGATTTCGATTAAAGGATTTCGAGAAAATCGATTTCATTGCGTATGTAAAAAACGAACAGAAAAGAGCACGAGGAAGGCACAACAACACGAGCCGAGTGAATTTCACGCAACACTAACTACAATGCAACAGGCAAGCACGAACACACTACTCGACTGAAATGCTTGAGAAAATAAGCGTTTATTGCAGTTACACTGTAGAATAAAATACATTTATGATGACTTACATATACATTGTACGTTAACTACATTTCAGATGATCCTAATACACGCGAAAAGCGGACAGCTTTGAGAAAAACTTAAGGTAGTTGATAGTATGTTACCTGATACCACCAAGGCTTCGTTTGGTCCAACCGTGTGGCAATTCCCCATATTTTTCCTGCCCGACGGCTTTAAAAAGCTATTCAAAACGTGATTACTTGTTTTTTTTTTCTTTTTCAATGACGACGGAAAAGTGTATTGAAAACAGTCGGATATAAAGACAAGGCACTCAAAACAGTCTTGTGTACACCATATTCCTCACGATTTCTGCTTGCATGCACCAGTAGTCACCGCCCTTTCAGAGATATGACGACTGTTACTACGATTCATGTTAAAATTGTGTTACCCTTTAACAGTCCAGTAGAGGGAGCCATAAGATTTTAAATGAGCCTAAACACCAGAGTTGCTCGGATCTTTTTCAAAAACATCAGGGTTTGGTTTGAGCTTTTTATATTAATTCTAGAATTCAAAGTTGACTACTTTGTCCTTCAGCACCTGACAAGCTCACGCCGAAAGGCAATTTTGGAGTCAACTTTTACTTATTTTTCTTCATTTCTTATCGGGTCTTCATTTTTTGAAATCAAGGTTGGTTTTCAAAGATTATTTTACAAGAAATTCCAGGACAGATGTAAGCACATAAAAAAGCCCAAGATCATCACTTTCAGGTAACGCGTTCATAATCCTGTGACACTTTTTGGCTGTTGACGTTAATAACTGTCGGTAATAATTTCACCACCAACAACGCAATATTCTAGGTTCCATGACTTAAAATGCGTTATACAAAAACTAAAAATATGATTAATTAATAACAATCATATGGTTTTACTGAATAAGTGTTAAAATACATAATATAATACAAAATAAACTATTTATGTAGGCTACCTACATTAGGGGAGAGCGGGGACGGTTGCAACAGGGGACAGTTGCAACATGACTTATTCCTCCGATCAGGAATGAGCTAGAGTGATGATACTCATACTGCACATGCTTAGTTAGCCCCTCCCCCGATCTGAAAGAAATCAGCCATTTGTGACCATTCCTTCAGGGAAAAGCTAATTTTGAGGTAAAAAAGTATTTTTTTTAATGTTCAGAATATTTCTCATACTGTCTAAACTGTTTTTGTGAAGCATTATTCATTCATATAATTTAAATCAGTGTTTTTTAAGCTTCTAATAGGCATAGCTATCAAGTGTTAAAGCTATTGTATCTAGCTAGTATAGTAAGTTTCATCATGGCTGACAGAGTGGGGACAGTTGCAACAGCATGCTGTTGCAACTGTCCCTTATCTCAACATTGGGTTAAAAGCTTGTCATATTAACATAATACAGTTATAATTTCATGGATTAGTAAATAACCCTTTCAATACCCAGGTATCCCTCCTTATTTTAAGTACATACTCTCAAACTAGGCCAAAGTGTAGTCTGTATTTTTTCTTTGTTTACAGTATGCCACGAGCCACGAGAGAGGAAACGCACAACAGATAGGGGTGTCCCTCTATCTGTTCTGAAGTCAGCAGCAAATATAGTGAAGGATTAACTAATTTATTTCTCTCTAAACCTCTCTCTGTCACACACACACACACACACACACACACACACACACACACACACACACACACACTTCATTTCAGGAGTTCATAGAAGTAGTTCAGTAAATTTTCAGTCTAGATTTTCATTAAAAATATTTTGTTGGTCAAATTTTTTTAGGCCTAATAATTAACCGAAACATGTTGTTACTTGTTCTTTTACTAGTCTTTGTATTTGTATGGCCAATTTAACAAATTCAACAATTTAACCAATATACATTTTGTATGGTCACAAATAAAATAAAGAAATTGCAATATAATGTTTCTTTATTATTACATTTTAATAAGTGTTGCAACTGTCCCTGTGGACTGTTGCAACCGTCCCCTGCTAGGGGTCAGTTGCAACGTTTCACTTTGTCTGTTCAAGTTTAAATTGTACACATATTATCATATGTATGCATGTAACAGCAATGTGGGTGGGTATCTGACAGATGTGGGTTTAATATATAAAGATTTTGGCTTTCCACAAAAAACTGTCTCTGAGAAACTGAAGGAAATACAAAAAGTGTTGCAACTGTCCCCACTCTCCCCTACATATTATTGCAAATGCCTGCAAAGGGCGCCAAAGGCCTGGTGATTGCCGTTACACTTAGCCTACGGGATGATCAAACTCTTTAATGTTGACCCAACATTTAATTCAAATATTCACTTAATTTTACATTTTTGGCCACCTTTTTGCAATGCAAACGCTACAGCCTCTATAATTTCTTTAACAAAATATGTGGACATCACAACCCTTACAAAAATTTACCAGGGTTTTATCGTAATAAAACTGCTTAATTTTCTTTTATGTCATTTCTGAATGCTCTAGACAATAAAATAGACCAGACAACTGTATTAATAAAATCATTGCAATAGGTGACTGTCTTGACGTAAATAATACAATTTAATTACAATGTATTAATTTATTTACATTTATATTTTATTTAAGTTCTATTTTGATCCCTATAGTAGGTTATTATTATTATTATTATTATTTAATATTATTATTATTATTATTATTATTATTATTATTTAACTAACAATATTTGAGGGAGGGGGCACAACAATACAATTCTGCTTAGGGCACCCATTTTGTTGGCAGCAACCCTGGTTACGTCCTTGACCTGTTGATACCATAGACTGTAGGTTGATACAGCTAATATTTTCTTGGCTTCATACGCAGATGCTTTTTTGTCTTGCTGTAAATCGGTGTTAGGCAGCGACATGCTCACCTTCCACCCAGAGCTTACCATCACAGCAGTGGTTCTCTGCTTTGTTTCAAAGAAGTATCAGATAAACAACAAAAAATCTATTTTTGAGCTTGAGCCCTATACTGTATCTTTGATTTAAAAGACGCTTTTACCCAAAGTGACTTACAAATGGGAAACATCACAAGCAATTTGTCATATAATAAGTCAACATGCCTATAGTACGTAATGCCAAATTAAAAGTATAAACTGCATTAGTACACAGAATTGAGGTAAAAAGTGGATATATTCATCTCTCTTCAAAAATTCTTTTTTAACAGCAAGCCAAATCTGTTTACCCCATATTTTACATTAAGGGACTAAGTAAACATGCAATCCATGGATCTGCTTTTGATACATGTAATATCTTGTTTATGAAAGTGAATAACAACTTGAGGAATCCACATCATGGTTGTGTGGTTTTGGTAGTTCATAATATATTATTCAAACATCATCTGTGCAGACTTGTCAACAAATGTAATCAGGCTGAAAGCTGCAGAGCACCATCCTTTTATTTTAATGGATAATGGTTGGATTAGCCCTTACTATAACAAAGTGATGGGGATGAAATATTACTTTCCTTTTTCGAGCTTGAGGGAAACCTGCCAGGATGATGCCCTCCATCGCCATGCCTTTTGGTCCCATGTAATTACACACCTGGAGACAGTCTTCCATATAAGTCATAACATATCAGATGAGAGGCATGGCCCTCAACAGTTAAGCTTTGTTGTTGCCTGGAATGTGATAATGTTCCAAAACCAAAGCATTCCCATAAACATTTGGTGTTATTACTCCAGTCAAAAATCTATGCTAAATAATGAATAATAGCTTTATACCAGCCTTCAAAGATGCTTATTTTGCATTCCACAATCTAAAAAATGATGGTTCTTTACACGTTGTAACAGCTCTATTTAGAACCTTACCACCCTGAAGAACCCTTTTATGCTGAAATGGTTCTTTGTGTTAGAGTTTAGGGTTCTTTATTCCCGCCTCTTTGTTTTTCAAATCTGCAACTGTTAAAGTCACCTCATTATTGATTTTCTGGTGCTCAGCCATTCAACTACACAAGACAATCAACACACCCTCAACAGGTAAATTATTTCTTTCATAAGTTTAAATACAAAATGTAACATTTTCTTTTCTCTTTTTAGTTTTTTGGTCACATGTAAGCAGCTCTGTTTAGATGAGGACATTTCTCGACACTAAGCAACAGAAATAAATATTACATTGATAATCCATATTGTTAGATTTTTTTTTTTTTCAATTATTGCTTGGGTTTATGTATAAACATGCAGTCACAAAAAAAACATCTCTTGTCTTTCTACAGTATTACTATTTCCTTTTAACATTGTGAAGGGCTCACATTCTGCACATTTTGACTACTTTTGGCCATTATGAACATAATTTTTACATAAACAACTGGAAAAGGCATACTGTAACTCTAAACTCAACTGTGTATTTCAGATGCATCACATCTCACAGTCTCATCATCTGCAGAGAGAAACTGCCACTCGGTTACACCAAAATGTACTTAAAGGCATCACTGAGGATTGTGAAGATATTTCACTGGAACTTTGTCTTCATCACATCTATTTTCTGTTCTGTTTTGTGTTTTACTTCTTTATGTATTTGTTCATGTTCATTGTCAATTGTCATTTATTAATATGTTCAGCTAATAATAACTATTGTTAAGTGCACTGACATTTTTGGTACAATTTCACGTCAATAAAAAATTACCTAATTTACACGACATGATGTTGTTATTTTAATGTAAAACCTGAATATAAGATATTATAAGACCAGGTAGATAGAGAGGCAAAATACAATTTTAATAAATAATATATAAAATATTATTAAAGGGGTCATATAATGCTACATGCACTTTTAAAAGTTGTTTGAACTGAAATGTGTGTTGGCAGTGTGTGTACACAACCACCCTATAATGATAAAAATCCACCCAGTGTTTTTTTTTTTTTGTTGTTGTAATCTCGTAAATCTTTACCCCTTTCTCAAATCAAGCCATCTGTCCGTGTCACACGGACTGAGGCCCCTCCCATGATTGTTGATTGACAGCAGCATTTTAGCACAGACTGCACTGGTGTCTTACCTCAGACCTGCCCTGAGTGAGCTGTCATCAGTTGTTTCACCGCCAGAGCAGAGACAAGCATGACTCCTAAGCGAGGTGTTTTGTTGTTGGATGTAATAATGAACATAGCAGTCCTCATTTACTTCCGTTATCTGAGCGGCTGAAGAGGATTAGGTTTTGTTCTGAAGGGAATGCACCCTCCATCTACCTAAATGTGTCTATGTTCGTGCAAATCATTCGTGATCCAGTTTCACCTCCAGAAAAAGTGAGTACAAGGTTTTTTTAAATGAATCTTTGCAAATGGCCTTTCCTATTATTGTGCTAATTAGCAAGTTTCATGATGAATGTGGCTAAAGTCAACAGTTCCTCAGAGGGCAGCTCGGAAGAGAGGGGCGGGGTCAGCAGAGCTCATTAACATTTAAAGGAGAATGACACAATACCGCTTGCTCTGACAAGAGCTGTTTTTGACAGGGTGAAAAAGGTGTTTTTTACACTACCAATGAGAAATTTTACTCAAACTATGTTACAGACTTTTCATTAAGACCCTAAAGAATAATATCAACTTGTGGAAAATGGGCATTATATGACCCCTCTAATAATACTAATATTATGTAAATATACTAATATAGCAAAATTAATGAAAATAAACTATCATTAAAAAAGTTATTTATAACACCATTAAGGTTCCCTTTCGAAGTGTCCCTCGACATTGTGTACAGCTTTGCTGTTGCATTGGGGAAACTCCTTTCTCTTTAGAATACTGAAGCCTGATTCGCTTAAAGCCATTGCTCTGCAATGGCCAATGACGCTCAAGCGCACTAAAATTGGGGGGCGTAGTGCCCCTTATAACGCAGTGCTTGGCACCATTTTCCTCAGAATCTTTCTCCTTCACCTCAATTATTTGGAAGTCTCTCCTTCGTCGTTGAGTCATTGCAAAAGTGGATATATTCATCCCTCTTCAGCGTTCCGGCAAAGTTGCAACATGTCATTTAAACTTTAACATGTCGCGAGGACTGGGATTGGGAAACACTGCTCTAGAGCTCCCTGATGATCATGCCATTGAGGAGCCCAACTGCCCTGACACTGTGACGCCATGAGTGTCAGGACTCTCTGTAGAAGGATAGCCCTCGTGCTTGCCGACGTGTCTGCCCCACATCCGCCGTCCTTCTCCTCTTTCGCTCCGTGGAAACCAGCACTGCTGGCAGCGAGCTCATGTCGGCACAACGCCTGCATGCCTCCTGCTCTCCAGACCAACTCTCTCCGTTGGACTATCCGGGAACCTCACTTTGGCCCCCAACAAGCGCGGCGACTTCATCTCTTTCGGTGCACCCAAGAAAGAAAACCACGACGATGCGATGTCCACTGCAGCATTGGAGTCGGAAAACTGGTCCAGCCAAGTGGAGGAATTCGACTCTCAGTGCAGCGAGATTTGCAAGCCTGGTCATGCAGATCAAGAGCTGCACCGCGTAATTTCTAAGGTGGTGGAAGAACTCAATCTAGAGTGGTCCCCTCCCACGGAACCCGAGTGGAACAGGCTGAACGAATGGTTTCTTCAGCCCAGTCGATGCCGTGAGGCCGGCCCACAAAAGCCCGCCCCACTCTTCCCCGAAGTGCATGAAGAGGTATCCAAGATTTGGCACGACCCGTATTCAGCTTGTGCTTGGGCGATGAAGCATTTCATGCCGAAATGCACCGGTCAGCCACCTCCTGTGCGTTCGCGCTCGCAGCGAGCTGTCAGTTCCTGTCTAGCTGAAGCTTCTCTCACAGTTCGCAGAAGTGTGGAGAATGCTACCAGGTATATCAGAGTGGGTATTGAACATGATAACAAGCAGTTACATGCTTCAGTTCGCACGCAGACCACCCCGGTTCAACAGTGTGGTAACGTCGGAAGTTCAAGCCACAAGTGCTCCAGTTCTAAGACCCATGGAGATTGTGCCTCCTAAGGAACGCGAGACCGGTTTTTTCACCCACTATTTTTTAGTCCCAAAAAAGGATGGTGGTCTCCGCCCTATCCTAGAATCGCATCCTTTGAATCGCGCTCTAGCAAAATGCTCATTCAAAATGATTACACTGAAACGAATCCTATCGCTCTTTCAGCCCCGGGACTGGTTTATTTCAATAGACCTAAAGGATGTAAAGGATGCTTATTTCCATATCCAGATAGCCCCTCATCACAGAGAATTGCTTTTGAAGGAGTGGCTTATCAATTTTTGGTACTCCCATTCGGCCTCTCCTTAGCGCCACGCACTTTTACCAAGTGCATGAACACAGCCCTCTCCCCTTTTCGATTGATGAGAATACAAGTAGCAAACTACCTAGACGACTGGTTAATTATGGCTCCCTCAGTGAGCGAGCTCTGCAGGAATTTTCTCATCAGCCACTGCCTGGAGCTCAAGGCAGTTCACCTGGCACTCAAGTTCATCACACGCATGTTCTCGTTCACAAGGACAACATGTCAGTGGTAGCGTATATAAATCGCCAGGAAGGCATTCACTCTCTTCTCTCGCTTGCAACGAGCCTGTGGCAGATCAGCATCTCTTATTGATTCACCCCGTCCATGTCCCTGGCCGCTTGAACCACGGGGCGGACATGTTATCAAGGCAAAGAGTGACTCAGGGGGAGTGGAGACTTCACCCCCAGGCCGTGAGCATGATCTGGAATGTATTCGGATGAGCAGAGGTAGACCTTTTCGCATCGGTGGAGAACACTCATTGTCTTTTTTCCATGAGTGAGCCCTTCACTCTGGGAGTACGCCCACCCTTGGCCGAGATCTCGCAAGTATGTTTTTCCTCCAGTGAACATCCTGCATCAGGTACTGTGCAGAATCAGACAGGAGAAAGAGCCAGTCTCCATTTAACCGTTTAACCATAACCATTTCTGAAGCGAGAGCCCCGTCCACCAGGTATCTATATGTAATAAATGGAAAGTTTTCATGAATTGGTGCAGCTAGAAGAACATAGATCCAGCAACCTGCTCGATCTCGAGTGCTTGGATGTCGGGCACACGCCCTCCATGCTCAAAGTATACGTAGCTGCGATCTCAGCCTTTCATAATGGTATTGACAAACAGCCAGTTGGCAAGAACGATTTAGTGGTTAAATTTCTCCATGGAGCGAGGCGGCTCAACCCTCCCCGCCTGACCACAATCCTTGACTTTGGTCCTGGATGCCCTGTCACGCCCCCTTCGAACCGCTGCAATCAGCCTCACTCAAGGTTCTCTCTCTCAAGACAACGCTTCTGCTTGCGCTTGCCTCTGTCAAGTGGATCGGGAATTTACATGCTCTCTCAGTCAACGAATCCTGCTTGAGCTTTGTTCTTAATGACTGTAAAGTCATTCTTAAGCCAAGGAAAGGCTACGTGCCTAAAGTGCTTTAGCCAGCTAACAATGCGATATCCCTGGCTTATGACACACAGAATACAAATTGCCCCATTGGGGTGCGCGCCCATGCCACAAGGAGCATCGCTTCCTTCTGGGTGTGGGCAAGGGGTATATCTATAGAGGAAATCTGCTCAGCAGTAGGATGGTCCTCGCAGAACACCTTTGCCATGTTTTATAATTTGGACGTTTCTTTGCTAGCTTTTCGGGTCCTTTCAGTGCAGGAAAGCTAAGCAAGGTAAGATCTCCTATTATTACCACTACTATTACTCGGCTGTTGTGGTTGACATTCTACGGGAGCAATGGGAAGCCCCACCCCCTCGCTCATGGTGCGGGTTTCCACTAAGTCCGATAGGCTCTTACTTCAGAGTATGATGGCGCCAGCACCACTCGTGCTTTCATCTCTATAATGATCCCCAGTGAAGACCTTGTCACCTAGACGGCAATTGGGATAAGACCTCGGGAACCAGATGAATCCTTTACACAATATGACTTTGCTGCAGTTGGAATTGAACTGCTGGTTCGTCTGGTCAGAGGAGAACTGGCCCCCCCGACTGAGCCTGGATTCTCCCAAGGTTTTTTTTTCTCCATTCTGTCACCGATGGAGTTTTGTTTCCTTGCTGCTGTCACCTCTGGCTTGCTTAATTGGGGACACTTCATTTCCAGCTATATCGTCGACTTGATTGCACAGATACTATTTAACCTGAACTGAGCTGGATGATGACATCATTGAATTCAATAATGAAATGCCTTTAACTGAAAATTGAGTGTTTAATCTTGTCATTTTACATTGATACACTATTTTCCTATTTTGATATTGGAAAGTTGCTTTGACACAATAATTTTTAACTTGCATCACAAAAAAAACCTACAGAAATTAGGTTGTTTCACTGACAATGTGACATTTAAAAAAGATATTGAAAAATTGTAATGTACCCATTTTTTCCCACTGTTTTCTCTTGCCTAATAGAGAATGGCTAATGATTTATTTGTTAACCATTCTCTCAAGAAGAGAAAACAGTCTCTCCATTCTCTCCCTGTTCTCCTGCGCCCTTCTCTCCTCTATCTCCCTCTGGAGTTTGATGTCCTCCCTGAGTAGCTCCACGAGCTCACCACTCACTCCCTCACATGTCCCAAGACACTTGGCAGAGCAAGTAAACCATGCCTGTCAACAACAACGGCACAATGAATTTCAGCAAAAATGTGTCTATTAACTTGCTTACTTTGTATTTTTAAGTCCTTCACCAGCAGGCTCATTTTCTCCAGAATAGTCCTAAAACAAGAGAAAATGGAAACACTTACGGAAAATATAAAGAGAGGTTTGCAATATTAACATTAGAAAATATGACACAGCAGCACATGCATACAAAATACTGAAGTGCTAAAGTTTGGTTAAAATATTTGTCGAAATATCTTGCATGACAGCACTACAAAAACACAACAAAGGGAAAGATTTTTGACTTGTGTACTAGTTGTCTTATTGTTTGTGGGCTTTGTGTAAAAAAAAAAATCTGCTTTTTAACACTTTCGCTATTAGTAAATTAAAAAACAATACTTTCATTTCAATGTGATTTCCCCCACAGAACTCTCATATCCTCCATGCTCTTTGAATATAAATTCCATCGTTATTTGCGCGCAAGTGATTCTGGGATATGGTAGTGTGTGAAGTGTCCATCAGATTTACACTTCATTTTCCTGGGAAATGGAGGGCGCATTTGAAGTCACTTTCGAATTACGGCAGCCTTCGTCGTGCTGCAGTGACGCAATCGGTCTTGGAATGTGGTCTTCGGGGGTGCATCCTGAATTGGGACAGCTTACATCGGGACGCTGTGAAGCAATCTCACTTCAAATGCGCCCTCCGGAGTCTGCACACTCCACATTGGGACACAGCTACCGAGAACCTTTTCACTTGAATCTGATTGGCTCTAGTGAGTCTAGGTCAAGGGATATCCCCTCCTGCATGGCGTGTGCTCTTTTCTAATTCAGACTGCATTGTGTCTCCACTTTTAGCCGAAAGACCTTTGCAGTAGACACAGCGTGACTGTATATGTTCCCCAATGCATCAGCAAAGCTGTACGCAATGTCGAGAGACACTTCGAAAGGGAACGTCCCCGGTTACTGAACATAACCTCGGTTCCCTGAGAAGGTTGTGTTCGTGTCATGTCAACTTTGCTCAGGTCTTATTTTATTCAGTCTAAAGTTTCTGAGGAAAATGGCGCCAAGCATTGCGTTATAAGGGGCGCCACGCCCCCCAATTTTCTTTTCACCAATTTGCATTTCTAGATGACTTATTAGACTTGCAAATCTAAACTTATGTTCAAAATTTAAGGTTCACATTTAGATTTAGTAATGTAATATTTCTTCCAAACAGGCTACTTATAATGATATTTTATTGTTTTTATTTAGTTTATTTTTAATCTGTGCTCTAAAGTATTACCACAAGTACAAAAAAATTACTGAAATGTCAACACAAGCTTTATTTTGCAAGACTGTACATATGACACACTGTAATCAGGCATGTTTTGCATTTATTTTTGCATAGATTACTTTAAGCAAACATTAAGGAAAGAATTTCATTAAAAATTTCAGTTCAAGATTTGTCAGAAGGACGTTGGTTACTGATTGTAGGGTGCTGATATCATATGTTCTTCATTTTACAATAGCTCATATGGATTCATTTGCAGGCTATTTCTTCTGCAGGCTCCTAAAAATAATCAGAAACAGTTGATAGTGAGTCTTCTCTGTTTATTATGTAAAAAACAGTGTGAGAGTATTCATATTGTCTGGACATCAAGTATAAACTAAATATAATATTAAAGATTTATACTAACCTCTTTTCAACAGCCTTCATGATGTATTTCTGCGTGAATTTAGATTCCGGATTCAAGCATTTCTGCTCTGTACTATTTTTTAGAGTAACACTACACAAAAACACAAGACAAAATAAGTTGCATGATTATTTATGTCAGTCAACATATTTAAACAGATGTACAATATTTAGAGAATATTTTAACAGTGCACGCTTACACAATCTCCTGGGTTTTACAAGAGGGACTTGGTGGTATGATTTCAACCTTCTCAATCAGTTTTGGAGGAACCATGTTCACACCTTTGTCAGCACAAAAACACCTGCCCTTGGGAACTCTAGCCTGGCCTGGAAGAGAAAAACAGTGCATTTTACCATCATCTGCAACATCCTGCCACGTAAAGAAGGTTTCCCAATATAAATGCACAATATGAAAAACAAAATATACTTGCATTTCTTCAATCTGCAAAGTTCAGAGATCAAACTCACCTTTCACCTCTACAATAAGCAGGCAGCCTAGAATAACCATAGCTGTAATGATTTTCATGGTGTTAATCTTCTGTGTTCACCTCCCTAATGGCTGTTTAATGAAGTTATGTATGATTAAGTTCAGCTGCCTTATTTTTATGCTTTTGTAAGGGGTTTTCCCTCCCTGAGAATGTTTCAGTTTTTGTTTCTGTGGTCCTGCATCTGTATTTGTCTCGTTTCTCAGAAACACTTTCTTTTAATGCAGACTTGACCTTTCCAAGAATGAGGAAGGAATCATTCGATTGATCATTTTCTTTGGTCAATATTAGACTATAATTGGAATGAAATATATATTGCAATATTAGACTATAATCGCAATATTAGACTATTATTGCAATGAAAAGCATTAGGCCATTAAAACATTATAAACATAAACATTGTGTAATTTAATGCACATTTTTATTATGAATTTACAGATAGACTGTCAGTCTCTGTGTAAGTATTAATACTGGGGATTTCCGGTGAATCTTTATGCAGGTAGCATTGCACCAGTAGGTGGCATGGCGACAAATAAGTGAGTCACCGAACAATTTGCAACTGTGCCTAAGTGTGTTTATTTATTTATTTATTTTGCCTCATGAACACTGAAGAAAGCATTGGCTGAAACATCTGCTCTTTGGTCTGTTTTTAAGACACTTTTTTTTGTTAGTTTGTTTTTTACTGTTGCACAAGCCCCATTGAATAGTACTCCTATAGTACTCTGTACTATAGGTAAAGACAATTTATATCCATCCAATAGTAAACAAAAAGAGTATATAAAAATATGAAGAAATGTTTTTGATGGGGGTGCTGTGCTGTAGGGGAATGTACAGTAAAGACCCTCGGACCAGGTGTGTTGAAGAAGACCAGAAGTCAAGAGATTCGATCAAAAATGAAGAAAATTTACTGAAGATAGTTTGTAGTTTCATCAGCAGAAGTCAGCTTCAAGACTCACAATCGAGTTCGTAGGCCGCTCCGCGTACAAGTCAAAAACACCAGCAATTATACCCTAACAGAGGTTGCTAATTGCGTTAATGCATATGTCATCAAAATTCTGATAGGTTCCAAATCCTAGATAAACTTAGACAATCTCCACATACGGACGTAAATGCTTCAAACATATCTCCATCAGACTGGGCAGACGTCAGCGATCAGGGATCATACAAGATAGGTGTCTTCCGGACACCCATTTTTGGTCAGGATGGCGGTAGCTGACAGAGACAGTCTTCTAACACACAGAGAGAGAGCTACCAGCATACACACATACACACAGAACACTTATCAGAACTTCAAGGCCTCCTTGACTTCGTTACACAAACACTATGAAGTCATCATCTTAGAGAGTAGAATTACAGCAGGATTCTTTAACATCTCATAAGCTCACATTAGGTTACACATTTCACTCTTGCCATAACTTGATTAATAGTCAAACAATAAATGATAGAATACTATAATTAATTTCAATATGAAGGATAGGGCAGCTCGGCATCCACTCCTTCAGTGCCCAGTACAGAAAGAAAAGCTTCCTGGCAACTACTCATTCACGAGTGAAACGCTGCTTAGACACGCATGACATTTGGATCTGCTGTGGCTTAGTTTCAAACTATTTTTCTAAGCTGATGAATCATAGTAAAAAATAACTAATAATATTGTACATAATATGTATGTCTCTTATGTCTCTTGTTAATTGAAATATTACATTGTGCTGTTGCTGTTCTGAATATCAGACTGCGACCTTGAATCACAGTGTGGTGATGTAAACCACAAACTAGTACACACACCAACACTTCTTTTTAAATAGATGTTAATAGGTCAGTGGTTAGTTGCTCTCACTACCCTTTTATTTTATATTCTATGTTCTATTTTAAAGTCAAAACAGTGATTTATTGAAATTTGTTAAAGCTGACATGCACAAACTACATCAACATGGGAACACCCCTTATAAGTCTGGTATAATTATTGGTATAAACAGCTTTTTTTTCAAGAATATCAATACAATACATACTATAGAGAATATAAATACACTGCTGTTCAAAAGGTTTGGGATAAGTAATATTTTTAGTTTTTTTTTTTGAAGATTTCTCTTATGCTTGCTGCATTTATTTGTTCAAAAGAGTAATATTTATAGTATAATAATATATATAGTAATATAATACAAAAGAGCTATTTTAAATTTCACAATATTACAGTTTTTTTTGATCCAGCATAAGAAACCTCATTTAAATGATACAATGAAAAAATAACAGTGAACACTAATTGCTTTGTTGTCCATTTGTACAGTATTCATTGTCAAATGTAAGATATCAAATGACAAATGATGATCTGTTTGCAGAGAATGAGTGACCTCCTCCTCTCTTCCTTTTTCAAGAGCGGCTCGTTTGTTTAGACTCCATTAATGAGGAGGCAGCTAACAATAGTCAGAGCAGAAGTTCTTCATGTTTAAGACATTTAAGGCTCTTTTTAACAGCTTCTTCTGATCACAGTTGGAAGTAGCTGCCTAGATTTTGCTTTAATTCATTATGTGATATGGAAATGTAGCTTGAATGTCATTTTCAGTTGATTTATCCAGTGCAGTGGCAATCTGCATTAGTTTGCACTGGCAAAAGTTTTTATACCAGCCATATCAGTCAAAAATAGCTGCTTATAACTGAGACTATGTTCAGCCATCTTTAAAGCTTTATTGAGTTTTCACATCCCAGACCTCCTATTGCTTATTGTAAATGGATTATTATATGCATTTTAACTCAGAATGTCAGAATGCAAGAACTACTCTGAAAGAGATCAGGAGACATAATTCATAGACAAAAAGGTTTATTTGACACATCTTTGGATTATGAAAATACAATCAGCAAATTATAAAAGACTGTACATATGACACATTCTTCAGTGGTCTTATGAAAATACGTTTGTGAAAACAACCAAGTGGTAAGATAAAAATAATTTAATCAGTTTAGATATTAGGAAATATTTTTAAAGTTTTTTTTTTTTTTTTTTCTAAATTGAACTCCAATTTATGAGGCAGAATATTAATTAATCTGAAGTCTATGAAGTCATTTGAAGGACGTTGGTGCTGATGATGATGTCATGGTGCTCTTCAGTGGCACAGAAGCAGTTGTGCTGTGTGTCTTGTGGCTCCTGTGAAGATCAGAAATATTTTGCATTTAATTCAATTTCCAATTAATTAATTAATTCTTGCTTTTTTCTCTCTGCCACACAGATCTACATCTTTGCATTGAATATGTGAAGCATGATTAAATATAAAGATATTCTCACCTCTTTTCAAGAGCCTTTACGATGATATTTTGAGTGAATTTTGACTCTGGATTCATGCATTTCCATCCTGCTCCATTCTTTAGAGTGACACTATGAAAGAGCAAAAAGCAATGAGCCGAATCTTACTTTGAAATTGTTTTACAGTTGATGAATTAATTGAAAATGAAAATAAATGAATGTATACAAATGTAGGCGATGCTTACATAATCTCATGTTTGCGACAAGATGGACTTGGAGGGATGATTTCAACCTTCTCAATGTTCTTCACTAAAACCATGTTTGCACCTTTGTCTGCACAGAAGCACCTGCCCTTTGAAGACCTGTCCTGTCCTGGAAGAGAAATGCCATTTCATTAGAGTCTATTAGCTGCAGAACATCACCATAAACATATACATGTTCTGAAGATATGCTGAATGCTCTTGATCTGCGATTCTCAGAGCTCAAACTCACCTTTCACCCCTACAGCCATCAGGCAGGCGAGAAGAACAAAAGCTGCAGTAGTCTTCATTGTCTTCTTGTTGTCGTTGAACTGTGCTTGTGCTATGTCTGGGTCAGTGAGATTATGACTGAAGGACTGCAGGAGTTCATTTAAATACTGTAGGATCAGGGTTTCCCCTCAGATTTAGTTCTCATTTTAGGTTTCAATACTCCAGCTTCCTCTTTTTTTTCTCTTTTTATTGCGATTTCTCGGAAGCACTGTCCTTAAACCTTAGAGAAGCCTTGACTTACAGCACCCTGTTTTTAACTTTCCATGAATTAGGAAGGAAATATTATGATTTGGTGAAAGTACTACTGGACTAAAACTTTGAAAGTGAAAAACTCTGGGGGCATTTCAGTTATTTTCAAAACATTTGAATTGATTGAATTTGATCGCTTTTATTGTCTGTTTTAAGCTTGTGACCATCTGTTATATACATTTTGTGTATAAATTAAGGTAACAATACACAGAAATATAGAAAATGCACATTCTGTATTTATTAACACAATTTTTTGCGATAATTTTATTGCTAATGACCGAATGTTTGAAAAAAAAAAAAATTCTGAGCAGGTAACAGTGATAGGCACCCAAGTTACACCCAACAATTTCTGTGCATTCAGTCTGACTGAATCCTGCTGATTTAGTAGTTTATAGCTACACTTTGAAGTTGTAGTTTGTTTCATTTACCTGTTGGATGTAATTGTGGTCCTTCTCTTTACTGAAATCAGCTTTCTTAATTTTTTATATTATTATTAAGCACTGACACACCTCAACCACCAACACTTCTATCTGCTAGAACATTATCTGTTTTTCTACAGATTTTTTTTCTTTCTTCGGTAGTTTACCAAACAGGTCTGCCATCCAAGTCCTAAACAGACTCATCTCTGTTAAGCAGCAGCAGACTTGACCTTTCCAAGAATGAGGAAGGAATCATTTGAATGAATATTTCTTTTTGTCAATATTAGACTAATTGCAATGAAAAGCATTAGGCCTATAAAAAATTTAAAAAAACATAAACATTGTGTAAATTAATACACATCAAGTGTACTACAAGTGGCAACTGGGCACATCTGAGTACACTTAGATGTTCTTAAGATTATCTTAAGTACTAAAGGATATATTTTTTTGTATATTAAGTACAAAATGAGTGCATGAAAATAGAGCACTTTAAGTACAATATTGAAATGCTGCTGTGCTCTAGTAAAATATCTCACCATGGAGATGACTGCAAACCAACCTAAGAATCAAAATACATCTAAAATGTACGTCACTCAATAATTATTCCTTGTTTATTGAACTATTGTATGCATTGTGCTGTTGTTCTGTGGCTTTGTGCAGACAGCTGAATCACAGTGTGGTGATGTAAACCACGAACTACACAGACCAACACTTTTAAAAATAGTGCTTAATAGAGGTCAGTTGTTAGTGGTTCTCACTACCCTTTTACTTTACATTGCATGTTCTATTTTAAAGTCTTTGATAAAAACAGTGATTTATAGAAATTTGGAAATGCTGACATGCACAAATGTCATCAATATAAAACTTGTATAAGACTGGTATAAACACAGCTGTTTTTCTTCCCCCAGGCATGTCAATACACACTCTAAGAAATAAAGGTACAAAAGCTGTCACTGGGGCGGTACCTTTTCAAAAGGTACATGTTTGTACCTAAAGGGTCCATTTTGGTACCTTAAAGGTACATATTAGAACTTAAAGTGTACATATTTGAACCTAATAGGTACAAAAGTGTTCCTTTTGAAAAGGTATCGCCCCAGTGACAGCTTTTGTACCTTTATTTCTGAGAGTGCAGTATAGAGAATAAATAGGTTACACTGCTGTTTAAAAGTTTGGGACCGGTAAGATTTGGAAGTTTTTTTTTTTTTTTTTTTTTTTAAATAAGTCTCTTATGCTCACTAAGGCTGTATGTATTTGATCAAAAATACAGAAAAAAAAACAATATTGTGAAATATTATTACAATTTAAAATAACTGTTCTGTTTTAATAAAATAATTATAATTTCTTCATGTGATGCTAAGCTGACTTTTGATCAGCCATTTCTCCAGTCTTCAGTGTCACGTGATCATTCAGCAATCATTTTAATATGCTGATTTATTATCAGTGTTGGAAACGGTTGTGCTGCTTAATAGGTCAGAAAACAAATTTTATACATATAAAATCTTTATTTAACACAACTTTGTGGACAATGAAAATACAATAATAAAGCAAATTATAAAAAGACTGTACATATGACACATTTCTGAAAACAACCCAGTGGTCAGATAAAAATAATTTAATCAGCTTAGACATAGGAAATATTTTTAGTTTTAAAGTTTTTTTTTTTTTCCTAAATTGAACTCCAACTTATGAGGCAGAATATTAATTAATCTGAAGTCTATGAAGTCATTTGAAGGACGTTGGTGCTGATGATGATGTCATGGTGCTCTTCAGTGGCACAGAAGCAGTTGTGCTGTGTGTCTTGTGGCTCCTGTGAAGATCAGAAATATTTTGCATTTAATAAAATTCCCAATTAATTAATTACTTCATGCTTTTTTAAAATTACCATGTGTCTCTCTCTGCCCCACAAATCTATGTCTTTGCATTGAATGTGTGTGTAAAGTATGAGTAAATATATATAAAGATATTCTCACCTCTTTTCAAGAGCCTTTATGATGACATTTTGAGTGAATTTTGACTCTGGATTCATGCATCTCCGTCCTGCTCCATTCTTTAGAGTGACACTATGAAAGAGCAAAAAGCAATGAGCCGAATCTTACTTGGGTTGTGTCACAGTTGACGAATTAATTGAAAATGAAAATAAATGAATGTATACAAATGTAGGCCATGCTTACATAATCTCATGTTTGCGACAAGATGGACTTGGAGGGATGATTTCAACCTTCTCAATGTTCTTCACTAAAACCATGTTTGCACCTTTGTCTGCACAGAAGCACCTGCCCTTTGAAGACCTGTCCTGTCCTGGAAGAGAAATGCCATTTCATTAGAGTCTATTAGCTGCTGAACATCACCATAAACATATACATGTTCTGAAGATATGCTGAATGCTCTTGATCTGCGATTCTCAGAGCTCAAACTCACCTTTCACCCCTACAGCCATCAGGCAGGCGAGAAGAACAAAAGCTGCAGTAGTCTTCATTGTCTTCTTGTTGTCGTTGAACTGTGCTTGTGCTATGTCTGGGTCAGTGAGATTATGACTGAAGGACTGCAGGAGTTCATTTAAATACTGTAGGATCAGGGTTTCCCCTCAGATTTAGTTCACATTTTAGGTTTCAATACTCCAGCTTCCTCTTTTTTTTCTCTTTTTATTGCGATTTCTCGGAAGCACTGTCCTTAAACCTTATGGAGAGATGCCTTGACTTACAGCACCCTGTTTTTAACTTTCCATGAATTAGGAAGGAAAAATTGTTTAATTAGACTGGAATATATGTGTGAACCTACACCCCTCAACCACCAACATCTCTATCTACTAGGACATGATATATTTTTCAACTGTTTTTTTTCTTGCAATGTAGTTTACCAAAGAGGTCTGCTATCCACGTCCTAACCAGACTCATCCCCTGTTAAGCAGCAGCAGACTTGACCTTTCCAAGAATGAGGAAGGAATCATTTGAATGATTATTTTCTTTTGTCGATATTAGACTATAATTGCAATGAAAAGAATTAGGTTAGTAAAAGTCAAGTCACCTTAATTTATATAGCGCTTTTAACAATACAGATTGTGTCAAAGCAAATAAAATGTATAGAAACAAATAACAAGGAAAATAGTGTGTCAGTAATGCAAAAGGACAACAGCAAACACTCAATTTTCAGTTAAATGCAGACAGTTAATTTCATCATTGAATTCAGTGATGTCATCTTCCAGCTCAGTCATCTTCCAATCAAGTCGGCGATATCACTGGAAATTAAAAACGTAAAAAATAAATAAATAAAACATAAACATTGTGAAATTTAATACACATAAAAAAAATTACAGACAGACTGTCAGTATTATTGGGGATTCCCAGGAGAAAAAAAGTGCACTTCCATAAGGTACTTAAAGTGCTTTGTTTTCATGCACTCATTTTGTACTTAATATACTAAAGATTATTCTTTTGTACTTCTTAAGATAATCTTAAGAACACCTAGTGTACTCAAATGTGCTTATTACCACTTGTAGTACACTTGAACCCATCCTTCATATACTAGTGGGTTCAAGTGTATTACAAGTGGTATCTAAATACATTTTTTAAACGCAGAGATAATATGCTAAAAGCACATTTTAGTTCATATTCATGGTGTCCCAAAATAGCACATTTGAGTACACTTAGATTATCTTAAGAAGTACTAAAGAATATTTTTTTTATACTATATAGTACATTAAGTACAAAATTAGTGTGTGAAAATAGAGCACTTTAAGTATGGAAGGGCACTTTTTGGGGTTTCCGGTGACTCTTTATGCAGGTAACATTATACCAGTAGGCGGCGTAGCAACATATAAGTGAGTCACTGAACCATTTTTCAATTGATCTGTTAAAAAAAAACAATACATTCAGGTACAAAGCAAGTGTGATTATGAGTGAGTCAGTGAATCAACTGAATCGTTCAACAGCCAGGGGCATAGCTGGACCTTTTTACTGTTGCACAAGACCCATTGAAATGCTGCTGTGCTCTAGTAAAATATCTCACAATGGAAAAGACTGCATACCAACCTAAGAATCAAAATACATCTAAAATGTACGTCACTCAATAATTATTCCTTGTTTATTGAACTATTGTATGCATTGTGCTGTTGTTCTGTGGCTTTGTGCAGACAGCTGAATCACAGTGTGGTGATGTAAACCACGAACTACACAGACCAACACTTTTAAAAATAGTGCTTAATAGAGGTCAGTTGTTAGTGGTTCTCACTACCCTTTTACTTTACATTGCATGTTCTATTTTAAAGTCTTTGATAAAAACAGTGATTTATAGAAATTTGGAAATGCTGACATGCACAAATGTCATCAATATAGGAAAACTAGTATAAGACTGGTATAATTACTATAAACAGCTATTTTTCAGGCATATCAATACAGTATAAAGAGAATATATACACTGCTGTTTAAAAGTTTGGGATCAGTAAGATTTTGAATGTTTTTTGTTTTTTTTTAATAAGTCTCTTATGCTCACTAAGGCTGCATTTATTTGATCAAAAATACAGGGGAAAAACAGTAATATTGTGAAATATTATTACAATTTAAAATAACTGTTTTCTGTTTTAATATATAATTAGTTCCTGTGATACAAAGCTGAATTTTGTTCAGCCATTCAAACATGATCGTTCAGAAATCATTCTAATATGCTGATGTATTATCAGTGTTGAAAACAGTTGTGCTGCTTACAGTTTTTTTTCAACTGCTTGCACACATTTTCAAAACTATACCTCTTTTTTTTTTTTTTAACTTTACACACAAATCACAGAATTACACACAAAATGAAAAATGCCTCACATCTCTTGCAAAATGAAGCACTGAATTCAAAATATCACAAACACATCTCAAAAGCAAACATTTGTCTTAGGTTGCAAACACCTTTGCCATAATATTATATTTTTTGGATATATCATATACACACAGTTATTCAAAACCTAAAGCTCTTATTTCATGAGCTCCTATGTACATTTCTGTACAAGATTGAAAGTAATTGGCAGAGAGATGTTGAAAAATTCATGGTAAACACGAAAGCAAGATTGAAATCAAACTTTTTTTTTTTACTGTAAGCATTTGTGGTTGTGTAGACAGTATTACACAGTACGAAAGAAAAGAAATACATCAACCATGAAATTGTGTGACAAGTAAAGATTTTGAAAAAAACTGATACTTTTTTTTAGGATTCTTTGATGAGTGAATAAAAACATTTGATCAATTTAACACATCCTTGGTGAATAAAAATGTTTACTTAAAAAAAAAATACTGCCCCCAAACGTTTGAACGGTAGTGTATTGTTACAAAAGATTTATATTTTGCCATTTTGCCATCAAAGATCCTGATTAAAATATCACAAGTTCCAAAAAATATTAAGCAGCACAATTGTTTCCAACACTGATTATAAATCAGCATATTAGAATGATTTCTGAAGGAACATGTGACACTAAAGAATAATGATACTGAAAATTAAGCTTTTCCATGCATTTTACAATATATTCACATAAAAAGTGCTATTTAAAATTGCAATAATTTTCACAATATTCCAGTTTTTTATGTGTTTTTGATCAAATAATGCAGCCTTGATGAGCATAAGAGACTTCTTTGAAAAATATTAAAAACCTTACTGAACTTCTGAATGGCAGTGTATGTGTATAGGTGGATAGATAGATAGATAGATAGATAGATAGATAGATAGATAGATAGATAGATAGATAGATAGATAGATAGATAGATAGATAGATAGATAGATAGATAGATAGATAGATAGATAGATAGATAGATAGATAGATAGATAGATAGATAGATAGATAGATAGATAGAAATGCGTATGGGATCTTAATGTCTGCTGTAATGATGCAATGAAAGATGTTTAAGGCTTTTTTATGACAGTTTCTTCTGATCACAGTTGGAAGTAGCTGCCTAGATTTTGCTTTAATTCATTATGTGGGATGGAAATGTAGCTTGAATGTCATTTTCAGTTGATTGATTTATCCAGTGCAGTGGCAATCTGCATTAGTTTGCACTGGCAAAAGTCTTTATACCATCCATATCAGTCAACTGAGACACTGTTTAAAAGAGTAGCAATCTTTAAAACTTAACTGAGTTTTCACATCCCAGACCTCGTGTTTTAGAAGCCCATGAGACTATTGCTTATTGTAAATGGATTATTATATGCATTTTCACTCAGAATGTCAGAATGCAATAACTACTCTGAAAGAGATCAGAAGACATATTTTACGGATATAAAGCTTTATTTGACATCTTTGTGGACAATAAAAATACAATCATAAAGCAAATTATAAAAAGACTGTACATATGACACATTTCTGAAAACAACCCAGAGGTCAGATAAAGAAATAATTTAATCAGCTTAGACATAGGAAATATTTTTAGCTTTAATTTTTTTTCTAAATTGAACTCCAACTTATGAGGCAGAATATTAATTAATCTGAAGTCTATGAAGTCATTTGAAGGACGTTGGTGCTGATGATGATGTCATGGTGCTCTTCAGTGGCACAGAAGCAGTTGTGCTGTGTGTCTTGTGGCTCCTGTGAAGATCAGAAATATTTTGCATTTAATAAAATTCCCAATTAATTAATTACTTCATGCTTTTTTAAAATTACCATGTGTCTCTCTCTGCCCCACAAATCTATGTCTTTGCATTGAATGTGTGTGTAAAGTATAAGTAAATATATTTAAAGATATTCTCACCTCTTTTCAAGAGCCTTTATGATGACATTTTGAGTGAATTTTGACTCTGGATTCATGCATCTCCGTCCTGCTCCATTCTTTAGAGTGACACTATGAAAGAGCAAAAAGCAATGAGCCGAATCTTACTTGGGTTGTGTCACAGTTGACGAATTAATTGAAAATGAAAATAAATGAATGTATACAAATGTAGGCCATGCTTACATAATCTCATGTTTGCGACAAGATGGACTTGGAGGGATGATTTCAACCTTCTCAATGTTCTTCACTAAAACCATGTTTGCACCTTTGTCTGCACAGAAGCACCTGCCCTTTGAAGACCTGTCCTGTCCTGGAAGAGAAATGCCATTTCATTAGAGTCTATTAGCTGCAGAACATCACCATAAACATATACATGTTCTGAAGATATGCTGAATGCTCTTGATCTGCGATTCTCAGAGCTCAAACTCACCTTTCACCCCTACAGCCATCAGGCAGGCGAGAAGAACAAAAGCTGCAGTAGTCTTCATTGTCTTCTTGTTGTTGTTGAACTGTGCTTGTGCTATGTCTGGGTCAGTGAGATTATGACTGAAGGACTGCAGGAGTTCATTTAAATACTGTAGGATCGGGGTTTCCCCTCAGATTTAGTTCTCATTTTAGGTTTCAATACTCCGGCTTCCTCTCTTTTTTCTCTTTTTATTGCGATTTCTTGGAAGCACTGTCCTTAAACCTTAGAGAAGCCTTGACTTACAGCACCCTGTTTGTAACTTTCCATAAATGATGAAAGAAATATTGCTTAATCACATTCATCATAGTCATTTAAAAAAACAATCAAAGCCAACAAAAGAGCAACAACATGCAAGTTCTATGACAAGTCACAGTTAGTCTAATGCAGTACACGTATCAAGGTTTTTTTTTTTTAGTTTTTTTTTTTTTAAAAGAAACAAGTAGATAGAATAGAAAAAAGTTTTTTAGTTTTTCAAGAAAAGCTAGCAGTTAGAGAATAAATATGCAGTTGATAGAGGGTCGAGTGTGTGTGTGTGTGTGTGTGTGTGTTTATTTATTTTTTAAATAAAAAGAAGACAGATAGATAAAATAGAATTAGAATAGAGAGTGCTAGAGTTAGAGGGTCAAATAAAGATGGAAGAGATGTGTTTTTAGCCGTTTCTTGAAGATGGCTAAGGATTCAGCTGCTCGGATTGAGTTGGGCAGGTCATTCCACCAGGTGGGAACAGTTAATGAAAAAGTCTGTGAAAGTGATATTGTGCCTCTTTGGGATGGCACAATAATGCGTCGCTCACTTGCAGAATGCAAGCTTCTAGAGGGCACATAGGTCTGAAGTACTGAATTTAGGTAAAGGAGTGCAGAGCCAGTGGTGGTTTTGGAGGCAAACATTAATGCCTTGAATTTTATGCGAGCAGCTATTGGCAGCCAGTGCAAACTGATGAACAGAGGTGTGACGTGCGTTCTTTTCGGCTCATTAAAGATTAATCTTGCAGCAGCATTTTGGATTAATTGTAGAGGTTTGACGGAATTGGCTAGAAGACCTGCCAAGAGAGCATTGCAATAGTCAAGTCTGGACAGAACAAGAGCTTGAACAAGAAGTTGTGTTGCATGTTCCGAAAGGAAGGGCCTGAACTTCCTAATATTGTATAAAGCAAATCTGTAGGACCTGCAGTTTTAGCAATGTGGTCTGAGAAATTCAGCTTATCATCAATCACAACTCCAAGGTTTCTGGCTGTTTTTGAAGGAGTTTTGGTTGATGAGCCTAACTGGAAGTGATGAAGTGATGGGTTTGCTGAAACTACAAGCAGTTCTGTCTTAGCTTGGTTAAGTTGAAGGTGATGGTCTTTCATCCACCACGAAATGTCTGTTAGACATGCTGAAATGCAAGCAGCTATCGTCGAATCATCAGGATGGAATGAAAGGTAGAGTTGAGTGTCATCAGCATAGCAGTGAAATGAAAAGCCATGTTTCTGAATGATGCCATGTAGACAGAGAAGAGAAGTGGTCCACTCCAAGAACTGAGCCCTGTGGCACCCCAGTAGCTAGATGTTGCGACTTGGATACCTCACGTCTCCAAGGTACCTTGAAGGACCTATCTGAGAGGTAAGACTCAAACCACTGGAGTGCGATTCCTGAGATGCCCTTTCTCAATAGGGTTGACAGGAGTATCTGGTCTGGTTGATCTGGACCGTATCAAAAGCAGCGGACAGAGCAAGATAAGTAATGAAGACTTGGAAGCCACTCTTGCAAGTCTTAGGGCTTCAACACTTGAGAGCAAGGCAGTTTTGGTCAAATGTCCACTTCTGAAGCCAGATTGGTTGCTGTCCAGGAGGTTGTTCTGTGTGAGAAAGGCAGAGACTTGGTTGAACACAACTCGTTCAAGTGTTTTTGCTATGAAACACTAGTTCAACATGTTGAATCGGGCAAACTACAGCCGACGTGAGCCTGACCAGAGCCGACGAGTGGAACATGTGTGCCGGGCTTAAATGCTGAGGGAAAAACTCCAGTGTGAAGGGATGTGTTAATGTTGTGAGTGAGTGCAGGTACAACTGCAGGAGAAATGGCTTGAAGGAGATAAGATGGAATAGGATGAAGCGGACAAGTAGTAGGATGACTGGAAAGGATGAGATTAGACTGGAATTAGACTGGAATATTGTGTAAATTGTGTTTTGGCGGGAGTACTACTAGATTTTAGGCTGAAACATTGAAAGTGAAAAACTGTTATTTTCATTTCAGTTATTTTCAAAACATTTTAATTGATTGAATTTGATGGCTTTTATTGTCTGCATGACAATCTGTTGTATACATGTGTATAAATTAAGAAAATGAAACTGAACCTATTTATTAAAACAATCTTTTGCAATACTTTTAATGATAATGACCCATTGTTTTAAAGAAATCTGTGCAGATAATAAATACAAATAGCTACAGTACACAGTGACAGGCAAGTAACAACAAACAATTTCTGTGCATTCAGTCTGACTGAATTCTGCTGATTTAGTAGTTTATAGCTACACTGTGAAGTTGTAATTTAATTTAAGACTGATTACCAGTTGGATGTAAATGTGGTACTACCCTTTACTGAAATCAGCTTTCTTGATAGTCAAGTTTTATATCATTCTTAATCACCCACTCCCCTCAACCACCAAAACCCATATCTGCTAGGTAGGATAATATACATTTTTCTACAGATTTTTTTTTCTTGCAGTGTTTTCCCAAAGAGGTCTGCCATCCAAGTCTTAACCAGACTCAACCCTGTTTAGTGTCAGAGTATTAGCTGCTGGTCATCATTAAAGGACATTTTCAATGTAGTAACCCAAAGATTACAGATTTAACACCACAGTAACACCACAGGATCTACTGCTACAACTTAAATAAATGCATGATTGCAAATTTGAAAAAAACAACAACAACTAATGCTTAAAACTTTATGTAAAGTTCTGTTGACATAATATATACATATAAAATATAAAATATTATATATATATATATATATATATATATATATATATATATATATATATATATATATATATATATAAATATATAAATATATTACATCTGTTTAATACTGTGTGTAATTTAAACTTGTCAACTGATGTGATTTTATGTTTTTTTTTTACATGTTAAATACTGTTATGTTCTACATTTAAAGAAGGTTTCTGTTATGTTATAGTTTTTGTGGTTACCATTTCTACCAGTGAATATTTTGTGGTTACCATTTCTACCAGTGAATATTTTACTTCATTAAATGTATTTGCTAATTAAGTTATATTAAGCATGTCATATTTTATAGCCAAAGGATTTTTTTTTTTTTTTAGCAAGTTGATCAAATTTACAAATATTTACCTTTACCTATTTAACACAAGTTCTGTTACAGTCATTTTTGGTCTGTGAAGTTAAAAAAAAATAATGATCCATTTCCATCATCACAAATTGTGGCTGGGATCTTTTGGTTTTTCTGGTGTGCTTGTGGATGTTTAATGTATTTATGAAGAAATTAAGAAACCACAAACAAGGATGTGGGACAAAACGTGTATTTTCTGTGGAAAATTGTCAGTTGTTTTCACTACCTCTTTATTTTCAGGCCAGTCTAAACAATATTTGTTACATTTGATGGTAAAAAGATGATGACATATATTGGCCAATAATGTGAGTTATTTGTCTTAAATTATTTTATAGTTATTCTCTAAGCACTCCTGGGTCGTGTTTTTCAAATGAGACTTATTTGGTGAGACAGGTAAGTTTGAGGATAAACTGGCATAAACCAAACCTTTAGGAAAAGTTTCTTGTCAAAATGGATTTTGTCATATATTTGTATGGTATGTTCAACACTTAACATAAAGCAAGTAATGTTTGTTTGCAGATTATTAAATATTTCAGTGATGAAAATATTCTGATGATGAAATTAAGTGACTAATCAGAGTACCAATGTTGAACAAACAGTTTAAGACATAAACAAACTGCAAATCAGGCCATTAGACAAAACTTCTCATTTCACTGGAATGTGTTTTCATGTGTTTTCACTACCCTTTTCTTTATATAGGATGTTAATCAGACATTGTGTTGAAGTCTAAGCTAATGACTTGGCACAATCATGCTGACGAAAAGCAAAACTGAAACTGAAAAAATAAGAAAACTTTTTGTGAAATCTGGAAATGTCACTTCAACTGCTACATATATATATATATATATTTTTTTTAAAAATAGAGTGATTATGCATGCACAATGCATGCTGGTGTTATCAGTTATGGCGATCAATGAAATAATAAACATCACAAATGGATTGTATAACAGCAACAACAGTGTTTATTTGTTTTATAAACATGAAACAAACAAACAGAAAAAAAAAATATATATATATATATATATATATATATATATATATATATATATTAGTGCTGTCAAATGATTAATCACATCCAAAATAAAAGTTTTTGTTTACATATTATATGTGTATACTGTGTATATTTATTATGTATATATAAATATAAACACATGCATGAATATATTTAAGAAAAATATGTTATGTTTATATATAAAATATATTTATATATAATATAAAATATCAGAATATAAATATATAAATGTATATGAATGTAAATATTTTCTACATATATACTGTATCTGTGTGTATTTATATATACATAATAAATATACACAGTATACATACATATAGCCTATTACGTAAACAAAAACTTTTATTTTGTATGCGATTAATCATTTGACAGCCCTAATGTCTATTTATATATATATATATATATATATATATATATATATATATATATATATATATATATATATTTATATATATATATATTATAATTACTGTCAGGATTGTGGACTGTCTTGCTTGTGTTTTTTCTCCCCATGTGCTCCGTGACCCAGTTTCTGTCTCCCGTTGATTGTTTTAATTTGATTCCAGGTGTGTCTCGTTCCTCCCTTATTATCCTGTGTTTAAAAGCCCTAGTCCTTTCAGTTCATGTTGGTAGGGTCTACTTGTTGCTACGTGTGTTTATTAAGCTCCTGTTGTGGATGATTCTAAGTGTTTCCTTGATTATAGACTGTTTAATGTTCCCTTGTTCTCCTTACCACAGCGAATCGTGACACTTACGTTTTATAATTACTACACAGTCAGTTGCATAAATTAACAAGCAGAAAATATTAACAGTTTATATATGTTCTAGGCAAAATCATGCAATGTGTGCAAACTGTCAGCTATAGAAGTCATACAGCATCTGAGGATGTTCTTCATTGGAATTACAAAACAGCAGCTAATCCAGTCTCGCACTAAGCATGTACTGCCAGGCCCTGTAAAGATCAGAAATAGTTCATTATATATTATGTTAAATATTCTATATTATCATATTCTATATCATTTTATATATAATTTATTCATTTCAGAAATTGCCAATAGGTCAAACAAACAACAAAAAAAGCCCTCTTGATTAAATTCTGTGTGAATTTAGACTCTGGATTCAAGCATTTCTGCTCTATAATCTTCAGATTGAAACTGGAAATAAAAAAAGGAAAGATGTGCTGAATGTGTTCAAGAGGGTTGAGACAGCAGCATGGTCATTAATAGTAAATATCTGTACAAAACCATTGTTTTTGTCCTTGCATAATCTCCTGTTTCCCACCAGAAGGACTTGATTTCAACTTTCATGAGGGATGATTTCAACTTTCTCAATGTTCTCCTTCAGGGAAACCACTTCCACTCCTTTGATAGCACAGAAGCACCTGCCTTTGTGAAACTTCTGCCCTGGAAGAAAGATGATACTTTATTAGCTGCAGAACAGTATGATAACAAACTGACATTTGTAAGAGATACAGTTATATAATAAATATTAAATTAGGTCTTAATAGACAACACTTACCTTGTACTTCCTTTGAATGCAGACAGGAAAGAAAAACAAAAACTGCTGCAGTCTTGTTTTTGTTTTTTTAAGTTTGACGATTGTCTAAGACTGTTATTGCCAGAGATGTTCAGCTACAGTATATAGCTGTCAGAAGATCAGGGATTTACAGTGCAGAATCAGTTCCCGGTTTCAGTTTCACAAGCACAGCAGTTTTGATTTCCCATTTTTTTGAAATGCCCTGAATTTGTCTCGTGTCGTTTAGTGCAAAGATTATTCTGGCCAATGAGGAAGAATTATAATTTGTTTTACAGCAATTTTGGAAGTTCATTCTTTCAAACACTCTTTGAAGCCCAAGATAAATGAAGGGATCAAATGTAAAATCCCTGCACAAGCGCTAAAGCATCTATTACACTGGCAATCATCCTTTATTATAATACTGTTTGGTCAGACAACAGCAAAAAAATAAATGTGTTCAACTCCATGTGCATGAATTATTAAAATCTCTAAACATAATAAACAAAATATTTTGCATGATGAAATGACCAATGTTGTGATGATGAAAATCAGTGACATCACATCAAACGTGAACCCAACTTCTGTTTTCAGAGAAATCAGTCATCAGTTTTCACTACCTCTGTAAATGAAATAAGAAGCTCACACTTATGAAGGGGGAAAATATTTTGCAAACTCATGCTGATGCTGATGCCATGAGCAAAATGTTTTCTTAGATCTTTTCTGTTGTATTTCTAATGCAGACGCAGAAGACCAACATACAAATAACAATGTTTTGTGAACATGTGTATGTGTACGTAGCACACTGGTGCTGATTATGTTTATATTACCTAATCGACATGCTGGTTAGCATGATTGACACATATGAACCCAATCTGATTCTTATACACATAAACTACAGTCTTGATTCCTTGTGTTCATGTATTTTCATGTATGCCACCAATTTACCAAAACATAAAATAGTTACATTTTCTCATGAGATTGGGGGGTGGGGGGGGCAGTTGCATAAACATAGCAATTATGCTAAGACTGTGTTTTAAAATCTGCACGAAATGAATATTGCGATTATCTTTTCTTCCCTTTTGTGAAACGGCTTCTCAGTAGCAGTTAGCTATAGGGATAATCAGTCTTAGTTTTCAGATTCAAATTAGACCAATATACATTTTTATTAAAAAAAAAAAAAAAAAAGTTATTACCAGACTTAAAGAAAAAAAAAAAGACTAACTTGTAAGGTTTACTTAAGCATTTTATGCAATGAACAGCCTAGCCAAATTTCTTTAATCACATCTCACACATAAAGTCTGGTGAAAAGAATTTAACTTTTAAAAATACTTTCATTTTTTCATTTCACTGTGATTTATCTCTTTCCTGTGTGAACAAGCCTGCTAAATTTGGATTGTTTTCTTTTAGCGACAGGTCATTTTTGCGGTTTCCCTGTGAATGCACTCTTACAGACTCAAATGAAAACTTGTTCACAATGTTTTTATTGTCCCCTTTCTAACTATTGCATTTCTTGTACCATTTTCATATATATTGTCAGAAATTTGATATTTCCGTGTTCACCCTTGAGTTGTGGTGTTGAGATATATCAATATGTGGACTTCTCAGTTTCCCTTGTTGTTTCGTATTGTGTCTTGTTGTGCTAACTTTGGTTTTTAGGATGATGGCATATAAATACACCTTTTTATTGTATATTCTTACTATTACTTTTTTCTTTTTTTCTTCTTTTTTTTTTAAATATGTGTACATTAGGTGGAAATTGCATACTGATTTTAAGTGTTAAACGATATGGGGGAAAAATGAATTGGTTGCCTCTGACCAGGCAATAACTTTGCATCTTTAAATGTTCTTTCCTAATCTCCTGTTTACTTTTTGCACACACAGAGACATGTAACATAACTAATATTTCTTCAGGAACCAGTGACCAAGACCATTAACGCAAAAATTATCAAACATTCACAAGATTTTATTTGAAACTTTCCTCTGACATTAAACAACAAACAGAAGAACATCCAACACATTGTTTTTAAATAAGTTAAACTATTCATAGCATAATGTGTAAATATAATATATAAAATACTCTGTTGTAATAAATGAAAGAATCAATATAGCTTTTTAATGACAGGGTCCACAGCTGCCACAACCTTCACGCATTTTACTAAGCACTCCTAAAAAAGAAGAAACATAAATAAACATTAGTCCATTATATTTCTTTATTTTTAAATATGAAAGATATGAAGCTCATGTCTTCAATATCAACTGTTATGTGATTGATAAGACTCACCTGGTCTTTTTTGCAATCCTCTCAATGATATTCTTGGTAAACAATGACTCTGTGTTTAAGCATCTTCGACCTTCACCATTTTTCAGTGTGACACTGTTCAGACACATCATCAGGTTATTTAAAGAGAACATAGATTGAAAATGTCTTAAATTCAGTTAGAAATAATCATGTACTTACACAACTTCCAGATGTCCACAGGATGGACTAATAGGGTGAATTTCAACTTTCGCTATCAGCTTTGGCTTCACCATTTTGAGACCAGCCCCACGACATAAACATCTTTGGATTCCAATCCCGGGCTTCCCTGGAGGATGATAGAAATAAATGATGGAAATGATTATTCTGAAACAATGAAGCAACAGATTGTGCTAAGATAGTGATCAATCAAAAACAATCTTACCTTCAATTGCAACAATGGCCAAACTGGCAAAAACAAGCAGAGCTGCCACAGTCTTCATTGTTTCAGTCTCTTGAAGGTCTTCACTTTAAGCCACTTGACTGACCAAATGTGAGTAAATGAGCTGACTGGCTTCATTTTATAGTCTACATCAGAGACATTCTGGGATTTCCCTGTTTTGCTCTAGTGGAGGATAAGACCTAGTTCCAGTAACTGGTTCTATATCTTACTCATTTTCTGGGAAATAAACTTTGTAGTGTTTTCATCATTTTGTTTGGGTTTTAAGTGCCGTTTCATCAGGTTTATATGGCACACATATACACTTTTACATATATCAGATAGAAAACAAAAATAAGAAAATAATACATAATAGGTAAGAGTTATAATAATTGTAATAAGAAGCAAAGTGGCTTTTGATAAACTAAAATCACATATTATTGTCTTCACTATATATATATATATATATATATATATATATATGTGTGTGTGTGTGTGTGTGTGTGTGTGTGTTTGTGTTACTTGTTTTGTTCATGCAAATTACCCTCAGTTTGCTCAGTGCTCGGTCTAGCACTGTTTACATGTAGCGATTACTGTTATGAGTGTTTGCCATCTGTGAATTATATCCTGTTTGGATTATCATTTTGTTTTGTTTATTAAAGTAATAGTGCTGCAAGATCCACTTTGCCTCATCTTTCTTCCTTCCACCATGACCTAAAACATCAGACTTCTGCTTATCACACAGATGATTGCTCCCTAGGGCACCAGACCAGGGCGTTTTCACTCCCAGCTCCTCACATATTCAGGATCCCTCGGCGTCACATTTTAACGCTCAGGATATCCATTTAACGTCATTTTTCGACATACAGAGAACTTAGTTGCTTTCAATTGTTTGCCTTATGCGTCATCTCAATGAGGCATTTAATTCTTAACATATGTAAAAGTATACATTATATATATACAGTCATGGCCAAAAATATCGGCACCCTTGGTAAATATGATCAAAGAAGGCTGTGAAAATTAATCTGCATTATTAATCCTTTTGATCTTTTATTTAAAAAATTCACAAAAATCTAACCTTTCATTGGATGATAAGAATTTAAAATGGGGGAAATATCATTATGAAATAAATGTTTTTATTTATAAACCACTATGATTTTATAACTTCTGCCTTCTCCTCCAGTTTCTGGTCCATCTCTGGTTCCTCATCCACCTCTGGAAACCCCCCCTCCACTCCCTCACGTATGGATGGCATGTATGTATGTGCCATCCTGGAGGAGCTTGACTACCTTTGCAACCTGATTAAGTTGGAGGTAACATCTGATATAAACATGTGCCATCGGGTTTGGTTTCAACTTCTTTTTTCCCAAGTCTAAAAATACATACTGTGTTACAAAACTACAGTGGCCCTTTGTGCTTTCACTTTCTGATAACTATGGTATTTTCACATAAATGCACACATTGTGTTTGTGTGTGAACAACAGGATAAGATGTTCCAAGGTCTTTTCCGCATAGGCAGATTTTTCTGCCAGAAAAGTTCGGCTGAATATACTACTCAGGAAAGCACTCAATTCGCATGCAATTTCTTCATTTTTCATAACAAAGAGCGAATTGTTATAGAATAACTGTACAAAAACTGTATTGTTGTAAGGAATTTTTCAGTTGACTGAAATCTGTATCACCAGATAGCAATAGACTACTGCAAGATGAGAGTACTTATTGGGGGACTGAATGGTCAAGGTCCATTGTGATTCATCCTTATATAATCAAAAACATATTTATTGTTTCATAGTAATATTCTTAAGTAAACAAAACACCAAATTAGCATGAATTATTTTGATTTCATCGTTATATCCCACACAGATTTCCTCTGGATTAGAAAGGTTTGTATAAAAATGAATTAATAAAAGTTAAAAAGTGAATAAAGTAGTAATAATGGACATATCCAATACTTTAACCAAAACAGCATTTCATCTCAAAACTCAAAAATATCAATGTGCTCATCATTTCTGATAAAACAAAACGTTCCCCAGCATCAATTAAAACAAGCCTGTATTAGTTTCATTAGAGAAACGTTTAAAATCACAAAACAATAAATAGATATAAAGAAAAAGAATACATTTATGGCAAAATGGTTTTGAAGTCTTGTGTAGTAATTTCAATAACCATCCTTGTCGTCAAACTTCTTAATCTTCTCTTTTCTTCCTCTGTTCCTTTGCTTTTTGTTTTGCTTTCTATAAAAATAGCACAATGGCACAGCATTTAATTCTAATAACATAATACATAAACATATACATTATAATTGGCTGTATACATTCAGTAAGTACTAAGTAGTAGCGTAACAGTGGTGTATATCTCACCCTTTGCCCTTCAATAATCTCTGTCCTTGCCTCTCATTTGGATCCAAACAGACCTTTAACTTCCTGTTAACCTTATTTCCTTTTCCCTTTCCTTTTGCAATCACAGTTAATCTAAGATGGGGAGGAAAAGACACAAAAGAAACAAAAGCTATTGTTTTATTACAATTGCGGGTTTGCAATTGTTCATTACAATGCTCATTAATTGTATTAAATCTCTAGAAGAAATGAAGATTTATAAACATGATCTTGTAATAGGACTCACAATATGCATATACTTACATAATCTCTGTCTTTGTGCAAGAGGGACTTGGTGGGAATAATTCAACTGCATGAATCCATCTGGGCTTCACCGCTTTTGGCAGTTTGCCTCTGCATAAGCAGCGTTGTGATAACCCCCCTGCTTGCCCTATAATACAGTTATGATAAGTTTAAGGACTAATGTACACAACAGATGCAGAGCAGGAAATATTGTTCCAAGCCAATAATCACTGATTGGATTGACAGACAATAAACCTCATACCAAAACACACAAAAACACATATAATGAGTTATTTGTTATGATGCATATCGTATGTGTTTAACAGAAACACTTGAGAATAACATTCAATCAGTGACCTTAACAAAACATTATATCTGGTGGATCTCTGGAATACTTAATTCTGACTGGACAATCACTGCATTCTGTGGTCAAACATGTTTGTATAACGACTGACAAACTGATACAGAATTTTTCAAAAAGGGCAGACTGTAGATTATTACAGTCCATTTAATGTTTAAAAATGTCATACTTTGGTGCATATATTGTCATATACTAATGAAACACAAACTGCTGATCTTTTAAGTTTTAATATTTTCTTAGTTTTACATTGTCCTCAAAAGATGCCTTCCTGGACACCAATCACCTTTTAAAAAAAAAATGTTTTTTTTTTTTTTTTTTTTGTACATTAAATATATATGTTTTTTTTTTTATTTAAAAATTAACAATATGCATTAAAGGGTTAACTAAAAGGCTTTACTATTTGTTCTGTGTATATATGATGCAAATGTAAGACAATAGACAATAGATATCAGCTTACCTGCAGAGTGTGTAAGAGTCACTCCAAACACCAGAGCACACAACAGTGTGAGAACAACCTGATTCATGATTCACCTCACAGGCAGCTCCAAAGAAATGTTTCCTTCTTACACGGTCCGCTCCTTATAAAGCACAGACTTACTTTCATTTTCCAAACTTCCAATGAAATGTTCTCAGTAACACATCCATCATCCTTGAGGATAAAGTTGCGTGGCCGGAACAGAAATGACCACTTGTTTTAACATTTGAAAGTCTATGATATCTGCACTTAAAAGTCACTAAAGACTATGTAGAGAGAAAGACAGCACAAAGAACACATCATCATTATTATTAATATCTATTTATTTTGCTTTAGGCAAGAAGAAGGAATCAATAAGCCTTTTCTAAACCTAGCTTTTAGCAGTGAGTGTTGTATTAACACGGTCTTATAGTCAAACGTTAACGTTCACCACAAATTAATGATTAATGATAAAAACGTGCTTGGCATATGTTTGGTCACTTAGTTTGTAATGTTTGCCTTTGGGAAGATACTGTATTTTCTCAGAGTATTCAATTGTGTTGAACTTAACTTGACTGTGCAGAGAACAGAGGATTTAAGATTTTTCTCTGTTTTATTGGTCGAATGTACAAATGTTTTTAGTAAAACCTGATATTATTAAAGGTGTGTGTGCTACGGATAGGAGTGATCAAATCATGTGGCATGTTCTGCAAAGGAAGTGAGTAGATTTAAAGAGAAAAAAATTTAATTACTTGAAATGCAACTAAAATGATATGTCTACATAATTAAAACTCTTCCTTGAAACAAAGCCAAAATATCTGGTCACTTATTGTCACGCCCCTGGACTGTCTTGTGTTGTGTTTTTGCTCCCCGTGTGTTCTGTGACCCAGTTTCTCCCCAGTCTGATTGTTAATTTGATTCCAGGTGTGTCTCCTTAGTTCCCTCGTTTACCTGTCTTTAAAGCCCCTGTCCTTTCAGTTCTTGTTTGTGAGTGAGTGAGTGAGTGAGTGAGTGAGTGAGTGAGTGAGTGAGTGAGTGAGTGAGTGAGTGAGTGAGTGAGTGAGTGAGTGAGTGAGTGAGTGAGTGAGTGAGTGAGTGAGTGAGTGAGTGAGTGAGTGAGTGAGTGAGTGAGTGAGTGAGTGAGTGAGTGAGTGAGTGAGTGAGTGAGTATTAGCGATTAGCTCCTGAGTTCCTTCATTAAATACTGTTTAAACGTTTCCATGACTCCTGCATGCTTTCTCCACAGCAAACTGTGACAATTATAACTGAAAGCATTTTTACCTCCACTTCAGCCAGGCGTGTTTTTCGTTCATCTGGAGATATTTACATACTGTATGTGGCATCAAATTAATAAAAACATGGTCCAGTGTTTGGACAAGAGGAATAATTAGTAATCAGTAGTAGATTAAATACGTACTCTGTAATCATATAGTAAAATGTATGCTTTCACTTAATTTTCTACATTCTTTGAATTTCTGAAAGCAAAATGATCCAACATAAAAATGTGAGATTTGAGAAGGTTGAAGATTTCCTGCATCTCAAAAGATGGTCACAGTCATAAGATGAGACGCTGATTTCTTTGTGGCCTCTTTGTTCTCTTTTCTGGTCCTTATGTCATGGTGATAATAAGGGGAAATTCAGTTCAGTCCCTGTGCCAAGGTTACTGAGAGGAGTGGATGGCTTAAGAACTGAACAGAAACTGGCACTGGTGAGTGGTGAAATGGCCAGAATGGTTCTGAATTAACTGAAGAAATTAACTGGCTTAGAAGTGAGAAATACAGAACTGTATTTATAGTAGCTATACATCAAATTAGGGAGCTGCATAAATGAATGAGTGTAATTAGTCTGAAGCAGGGTTAGGGTTAAGATCCGGGCAGAAAAATGGGTAACAAAATTCTGTTTAACAAAACCAAAAGGGTAAAACTGACACAGTATGTGTATGCCAACACAAACAGCCAGTGTCATTGAGTAATCTAAGCAAACTACCCAATGAAAGTGACCCCAGGAAACAAGGACAATGGAACAAAGCATATGAGCAAAAGATCAAAGAACACAAAAACCAGGAATTAGTTACACAGGAAAAAATAAAATTCTGCAAAAGAAGGGAAATGCAGCTGTAATCACGGAAATGAACAAAGAGGAGAGTCAAAATATGATAAATATTTTTTTTTTCTGTATGCCTACAACCAAATAAATTCCTTGTACATTGTATATTAATACATGACAAATATAATCCATGTTCTACTAATGCAATAGTTCTATTACTAGGAAAGTATAACAAATAAAATTAGATCTATATATTTAGATCAAAGACAATTATCTAGTTAAGTTACTAAAAGGCTTAACTATTGTAACAGGATTTATAACCAAAATACTGCCGATGGCGCTCTCTAGTGGTGCATCTATATATGTAACAATGAGCTAAGGAGAAATTATTTGACGTTTATGAGAAATTAGCCTATAGTGTTCCCACCGTTTTAACTTTTCTGCATGCCTTCATCATTTTATTTGTCCTCATTTTTACCCTGGTCCCAGATCCAGACCTTCTATAAACTATAATGGTGTTAACAAACGTAAAATAAACATTTTGCACACAATTGCACACAATTTTAATTTGATTTTACCCCAGTTTGTTGAAAAATTATGTGAAATATTATATAATTCTGTGCAGTTATATAAAATGCTAGCTATGAAATTAGTCTAGCAAAGCAAAGGAGACAACCAATTTTCTTGTGATGCATACATACATGTCCATTGTTTAGACAGTTAAACAAATTAGAAGCATGTAAAGTGGATTTAAGAATATTTTATTTATTTTTATGAGAGATAAGAAAGCAAGAGTAAATTTCTGAGAAATAAGAATTAACAGGCCCTCTAACTGAAGAAACACCCAATTGAAAGGGGTCATATGATGTTGCTAAAAAAGAACATTATTTTGTGTATTTGGTGTAATGCAATGTGTTTATTGTTGCTCCTCTATGCTCCGCCTTTCTGAAACGCATCGATTTTTACAAAGCTCATCGTTTTGAGAAGCGAAGTGTGCTCTGATTGGCCAGCTATCCAGTGCGTTGTGATTGGCCGAATACCTCAAGCAAGAGACGGAAATGTTATGCCCCTTACTGTGTTGGGATCATGATGCCGTGTCCCGATGCGACGACACAAAGACAATAAAACCCATTATAAACGAGGCATTTGTTGCATCTAGTGGGGACATAATTACTGGTTATAATGACTTATACTGTGATTTTAAACATTGCATGTCTGCATTTGTGATCGGAGGAATGACAAGCAAGTGCTACGCTACACAGCTCAAAACTCCTGTTTGAATAGTCACTGACAAATGCTTTGTGAGTCATAAACGCCAGACTGTCCTTGCAAAGTTGGAATTGCCCCACTTTATAGAAACAGCCTGTGCACAGCTGACATTGTAGTCTACTCTCCCAGGTTCAGGAAACAGTCATCCGTAAAATGCGCTGCACACACTCTAATATTTGGGTTGAACTGTTCTGGAACAGTGTTGTAAATACAACTTAACCACTGATTTCTAGTTGTGTCTTCTTTTGGAAGCCCAAACAAAGTAGTTTCACTCTCACAACGAAACACAGCGTCTCCAGGACATGGTGCAGGCGGCAGCAACAATATTACAGCAAGAATAAAAATCAAGCCCTCTTTCGTTGTGTATACATTTGGGCGGTGTTATGCAAATATTCCCACACTATGACATAGACATGGGGGCGTGCTTGAATGAGCCATTTTAGGAAGGCTTGGACGAGTCTTAACTTTTATAAACAATATCTCTTTGGGTTTGAGACTTTAGTCTTTGCAGCTTTAGGGATCTTGTCTATTCACGAACAGCTTGTAACACTCCAAAGAGAAAGAAAAATTTGAAATCGCACCATATAGGCTAACCCCTTTAAAATTGAATCCTGCATATCTCAGAAATTGCTGTTTGATTAGTTGCTGCTCAGATAACAACATGATAGAAAAGTCATTTAAATTTTTTGTTTGTTTGTTTGTTTTGCCTGTCATAGAACCGTATAGTTGTGACATTGATAGTGTTGTGAAGTACGGTCTGTCCTCCCGCTGTGTTCAGGTCAAAGAGGAAAGGTGCTGCTGCTGTTCCTTTAAATGCTCTCGCCCAGCTGATGATATACGTCACAACATATGACCCGAAATACAATAACATTTTATTTCTTTATTGTTTTGGCCGCTGATTTAGGAACAACACAGACGACATGCGTCGAGTCGTATTGTATATCTGTCCAAAACAGTTGTAAATAATCATGAGTTGGTGTCCTCTGAGAGCTGAACGCAGTGCGAGCGGACGGTTGTGTTGACGCAGAGCGGTCACATGAATTTGAACTGAAGATGGCGGACCCCAGCTCAGGAGCATCGGAGCAGCACAGCAGTGAAGTTTCAGAAACTTTAGTGTCATCTAATGAATTTCTCAAACCCCACATGCAGGACAGCGATGGACATACAGCCAACAGCCCGGAGGAGTCGCTTTCTCCTGCCTCGGTGATTTACTTTAAGGAGGCGTTAACTTATAACTCAAGTATACAGTTTACAAAGACGAGCTCTTCTCTTCCTGCCCCAGTGCGATATGAATTCCAGATTGAGAGGACTAACAAGAAAACAAGAAGTGAGTATATGTTATGGTCGTCTGCATATGGGCTTATTTGATAGGATCTGGTAGTGTTTGCTTCTCTTGAACATGCTGCATTATTTGACACAAGCCTTGTGCTTCAATGTCAACAACATTGCACAATGACAGCCACTGCGACGTTTATGCAAGTTTGCAGTTTCTGCCTGTCTTGGATTACAGTTTTTTCTTCTTCTTGAATTCAATAATAACCCACAGCTAGCACAAACATCGTGTCATCAGCTCGCATGTAAACTAGCCTATATTTCACCTGCTGTACGGATGTAGATATCCACAGTGTTGGGCTAGTTACTCAAAGAATGTAATATATTACTCATTACTAGTTACTCCTTTCAAAAGTAATATTGTTACTTTACTTATTACTTTCTGGCATCAGTAATTAGTTACACTACTAGTTACATTACTTTTTCTTCATGCCCCACATAAATTGTGACTGTATATCTTCCACATAAAATTCTTCTTCAATGTTACTAACAATATATTTCTGCCTCATCATTTGACCAAAATCCACATTGGATCGCAGTCAGAAGTGATTACAAACACTCAGTAGTGATTGATAGTGGCATTCAAGTAGAAGTGTTGTATTAATCTCATTGGCATGTGTAGCTTGACGCTAATTGTGATTTCTTTGTTACCCATATACAATTATATTTCATAATGTATTTTATCAAATCACATAAGTTTGTAAGAAACTGTTTAATTTTCCAAAAAGATTTTTAATTATAGTAATATAATGTACCACATGCTGATCAGAAGGATGCAATGCCAGAGTAAAGTAAAGCCACAACTTACACAGCAGTGTTCAGATCATCTTTTTTTTCTGATAAAATCAATATAATGCAATATTTCTATCTGTTGAATGTAAGCTTTTCCATATTCCAAGCTTGCCTGCTGCACTGGGGACATCACATGCATGTGCGAGTCGTGCAAATTACGAAAATAATCTAGGAATTATTTGATTGTTGGATTTTAAATCAGCGGGGTTGAGGCATCATAAGTAACTAAGCTGTTTTATGGATGGTAACTGTAATATTATTACTGAAATCTTATAAGCAATTAGTTACACTACTAGTTACAGCAAAAAGTAATATTATTACAGTAACTAGTTACTGCCCAACACTGCATATCCACAACCTTAAAGTCCACAAATCGTATAAATTCCTAAACCTTGAGGTCATGCTCGCCATGAGAAATATTACTAGTTGAGTGTGCGTCCTGGCTATTATTATGGTCAGATTTGGCTGATTCTGAATAGCTAGGGAGCTGCCTACCTTGCCCACATTTTTGGCCATCATAATCATGCTGTAAATGACTGGAATGCACATAATAATGGCCGAAACTGCTTTCTGTGTAGGTTGTCACTTGGTTTTCTGTTTTTTTTTTTTTTTTTTTTTTTTTACATTCTTTTGGCACGTAACAGAGATAATTTTTTGAACCCTTTGAGATGTTGTCAATTAAGGTCTCTTAAAAGCTTATTTAAAAAAGTTTGTGCTGTGATATTATATCCAAAGCAGCCATAATTCTGTATGGCTGTCCTTTTTATGTCATAAATGTATGCATTTCAAAAAAGTATGTCGAATGAGTAAGATGTCTAAATATGCAGTATTCATGAAACTGTACGCAGACCATTCTTGCATGACAGTTCTTCTGCACCTGCTGATATTTCTGTGTGCAAGTGTGCAACCGGATTTCTATCCCATAAATCCACAAGAGCCGAGTAGCTGTCGGATTTGAGAAGCTCTGTGAGTCGCACAGTTTCTTGTTAGGGTTAAATTGTACTTGTTTAAGAACACCCAGGTCAATTATTTTCACTGTTTTTCTTAGTACATCACAGGTCAAAGAACATACTGGTTGAAGGTTGATGGTGAAATGCATCTGGAAAATGTACCATTCTATTCAGTTGCAATGGACTCATGTGCAGCTTTTTAAAAAAGCGTACATTTTGAAGAAATTAAAGATTGGAAATGATTATATTATGTTGATGGAAAAATTGAAAATGGAAACATTATGTATTTTTTCTTTCTTTTGTGATTGCTTGCTTCAGAGGGTTAAATCAGACTCATACAGCTCAGTTGTCACACTTTGTGAATTATTTAGCAGTGCAGTATTATGGTTCAATATCTGTAATGATATATCTTGCTAAGAAGCTGAAGGATATGACATCACCACATTACTTTGGTATTTTCATTACATGCGCCGTTTTAGAGATACACCGTACAAAAGTTTGGGGTCGGTAAGATTTATTTGTGTTTTAGAAGTTTTTTTTATACTTGCCAAGTCTTCATTGCTTTGACTAATAATACAGTAAAACTGTAATTTTGTGAAATATTACAATTTAAAATAACTGTTTTAATATATTTTAAAATGTATTCCTGTGATAGCAAAGCTGAATTTTCAGCAGCCATTACTCCAGTCTTTAGTATCTCATACATACTTGATGTTCAAGAAACATTTCTTCTTATTAATTGTGAAAACATTGTGCTGCTTAATATTTTTATGCATTTTTCAGGATTATTTAAAGAAGAAAAGAACAGCATTTATTTGAAATATAGCCTAATTCTTTTGTAACTTTACAAATATCACTTTCAATTCAATGTGTCCTTGCTCAATGAATTTCTTTAAAAACATGACCCAGTCCATACCCAATGCTGTTTCAAAAAATGTGTTATTAATTGATAGTTGTTAATTGATAGTCATGCAAAAGTGCTTTTCTTTTGTAAATAATAAGATTTTTGAATGTTAGATTACTGCTAATATTCAAACCCCGTTTTACATGACTTTGCATATGAGGTACTTTCAAAAGGTTGATATGGGATCGTTTTTACAGAGTATCCGTACATTTTTTTTTTCATTACATTTGTTTCACACATGGTTTAATCTGAGTGGCCAGTTTGCTCCTCTTCAAGATGCCTTTTAGCAAAAAGCAGCTTTATCAGCAATGTTCTAGTTCTCAATCAGTAGTACTTCCATCCTTCTCTTATGCGGCATGTGGATCTTTGACAAAAGCTCCCCCCTGCATCTGACAGGCCTCTCGGGAGCTGTGCACCCCTCCACCATCTGCTCACGTGACTCCCACAATCCTCCTCAGCATCACGGCAGCCATCTTGGTCAACACCCTCCCATTTGCAGCGCATGCAGCCAATCCGGTGAAAGCAAGCGGCTGGGCTGTGAGGGAGGGACTGAGAGAGAGAGAGAGAGAGAGAGAAAGAGACATCTCTGATTGTAGCTTCGCTGAGGCTCATACAGCATCTCAATCCCCTGGCTGTGCTGAGCCAGAGAGCACTCAAGCCTTTATTCACACGGAGGATTTTAGCTGTCGCTGCTCATTCACAAGGCGAGGCCATTGAGCCCCAGAAGAATAGCATCCCTTCGGTCAGGTTTCCTGTGGACTGCTTGTTTATTTTTCCCCTTCCTTCTTTCTTTGTTTTCCTTGACTCTTTTTTCCTTTCTCCTTTGTGCTGGAGAAAAGTCTTGCTTGGACTGGATTTAAAAAAAAAAAAAAAAAAAATTAATCTTCATTCCTATTCCCTGCTCCTGTCTCTTCACTGAGGGCCGTCATCGTGAGTGTTGTTGTTGTCGCAGCAGCTATCAGCTGAGTCACCATGTCTGATCTGACGCCCCAGAGCGAAGCCCCCACCCCCACTACTGACAAGATCACACAGGCTGCCAGAGAGACCATCTACCTATGCAACTTCCGCGTGTCGGTGGATGGCGAATGGCTGTGCCTGCGCGAGCTCAATGACATCTCGCTAACGCCAGATCCCGAGCCGGCTCATGAAGGTAGGCGCACAGCATCACTAGGCCTCTGTGGCTCCTCTATCGTACTGGGCGGTGCTCGCCCAACCTTCCTCCATCATGCTCTCAGCATTCCTGCAGGCCTGCTTGGAAATGTAGTTTTTATGAAGAACAAGTGTTTGTTTCTCACCGAGTGATTTGAGAGAAGCTATTCATATCCTGTTTTATTCTAATTGAATTATTGTCACATTGAACAAATTGAGTATGTGCACTGCACTGTTTGGAAAATCCCTCAGAACAAAAGTCCCTCCAATAAACAAAAAGAATTTTTCATAATTTTTTAAACAATACTTCACACCAAAAAAGCTAACACCAAAAAGCAATGACTGTAAAGATAACTATAATAATAACAACTATATTTGCATACACACCAACAGAATATAAAATTTGGTTCTTCTTATTAGTGCATGCTGCAGTTTTGTTCGAGCTCTTTAAAGCAGGATGGATTCTGATTGGCTGACAGTGTTTTTATTTGAAAACAATCATTCTGAAAGTGATCCCAACGATATTGTTCTTCTGTATCATTATAGCTGTGATGTGGACTTCCCTATTCTCATAATTAGAGTGATTATTGGAACTTTATAGTTATTGTGCTTGGTGTGAATGGGTCTTTAACAAATGACTTAATAATGTTTGATATGTTCTTTTTCTCTGTTGAGTTTAATAAAAATAAAAAGCATTTTGCAAATTTGCTTATCATTTGATTTTCATTTATTCACATGTCATAATGAATGACATAGCATTTATTGCAAATAAGGCAATAAATAGTTTTCTAGAATAGTGATGGGTGTCAGACCTCACAATTGTTTTGCTAATCCAGTGCATTACTGGAGAGTCACAGCTTATCATGCCAAAGGTTGAAAGGTTAACATTATATGGACACTGTACTGCTGCCCTGGAAATGGGCCTGGGATTCCCACTCAATCAAATGTCTTGAAGCTAATGTGATCAACTGGCCGTAGAGAAGATGCAACCATGGCCAAATGTCTAATGTGTTTTATCTTCATTGGGCGAGTAAGAAACAGGCACGTAGAAAGACAACGAATAGAAAACATTTTCTTTTAAGATGTTTACAGAGTCATCCTCGGAGATGATTATATACTACAGAAGTAGTTGTTTGTGCATTTTCACGATTTGCGTCACCTTTGGACTGTGTGATAAACATCCGACATTTTTAGTGTTACATCAGCCCCCAGGGTTCAGAGCCAAAAAAAGTTAAGACAGTACTATTCCGTCACAGGTCTTTCTGGTATTTTTTTTTTCATAGATGTTTTACAACAAATATTCTCTTCAATTTAACAACTGCAATATCAGTCGGTATTGGTTCGTTGCCATTTTGCCCTTGATCTGTTCCACTGCATGTAGATGTTCTTTGTAGTGTTTGGTGTTCTCTGCCTCATTAAGTTTCACTTATTGTTTTATTTAATTTTTGTTTCTTTTTTTCCCTCTCAGCCAAGCCACATAGAAACTCTATGAACAATAAAATCTGTCATGATTTACTCACCCTCATGTCATTTCAAACCTGTGCGACTTTCTTCTGTGGAACATAAAAAAATATATGTTTTGGATGAAAAACTTTTTTTCATGTTTCAAAGAAGAGAGAAAGTCATACAGGGATGTTTGGAACTATGTGAGGTAAAATATCTTTTTTGTTGTTGTTGCTGTCCCTTTAAAGCTGTCGTGGAATGAATCTAACAAAAAAATTAATTTAATTAAATATTACATTCTTTCCTTTTGTCAAACAAATCGGTTTAGATAAGTCACTACAGTCTTGCAGGACAAGTTGAGCAATGTTTGAGCTCCTTCTAGTGTTGTCAAATTACTTCGTAGTAACTTTCTGATCCAGATTTGCTGACATGTTATAATAGTGGCTCATAATGACCATCAACACTCAGTTTGCTATTAATAGTCTCTGTTGTAATGCTTCTAAAGTCATTCACTAGGGTAAGATTTGCGCTAATGTATGACAGAGAGAGAGTGAGCTTGGCTCTGTAAATAAGAGTTTACACTCAAATTTCCTACAACATAATGTGTATTCCCTCTTGTTGTTGCTTTGGTTTACTCCCATGATGTGCATGACCCAATCCTTTTCTGCTTTTTTCTGTTTTCCATTGCCTTTTGCAAAGACTCATGGGAGGATTTCACAGATTTGGTGGAGCAAATGCAAATGCTTGATGAGTTTAAAGGTGCGTATGGTGGCATCACTCCCCCCAGTCCACCTCATCCCGCCTCGGGCACTATCCTAAAACCACAGCTGGCATGGCCGTGCAGCCCTGTCTTTACCAAAAAAGCCTCCCTGAATGGCACATTCGTACCACAGCTTCTATAGCTTTACCTCATGTTCTTTTGTTGTTCTCTTTATTTGTCTCTTTTTCATTGTCTATTATCTCCCTTCCTATTGGTTTGATGTTTCCATCAGTAGCTTTGTCTCTTTTGTTTTTTTTTGTTTTTTGCTAGCTCTCTTAGTAGCTAGCAAAATATTTGGCTACCCATTTGGTTGGATTGTTCTCGTCTGGCCTGTTTCTTTGGCTGTTTCCTCGCCCCACCCCATGCTCTGACTGATTCTGCACGCTGATCGCATGGTTTTACCAGCATTTCATACTATCAGTGATCAATTTCTGGTTCTTCAGATTTATTCCCTGTAGAGACATTAAACATTTATAATTCAGAGACTTCTTATGCACAAAAACCACACTAGAATAATCTATGTCCTTACAGTGAAATAGTTTGGTTTCTGTAATTTGTATAACCTTTGCATAGACATGGAGCTGTAGCTTTACTCATTCTTTGCTGTGTGACTGCGAAAGCTACAAGGAAGTCTTTAATACCTGGTGAAAACTTTTTTTACCAGTAAAATCTGTTGGTTTTACTATTCATTTCAAGGTCTTTGAACAACTTCATTCTTGTTGTTGCATTAACAATACAGTATTATTTTATGAGTAATGACCATTTAAAAATAAACTTGGGCTGAAATGACTAGACTTGAACTGACGATATCTTCCATGCCATCATTTTTCCTTTTAAAAGTCAGTGTACTGTGAAAAATGACCCACTGCCTCCTGGATAATTTTTCCTGTCTCAACACCTGAAAAGTAATGACATTTTTGTGCAGTGCAAGTGCACTGAGATGGGAAGTTTGACTAAATGCTAAACGAGTCCATTATGGCTCATTTTGTAAAATCAACCCATTTGATTTTAAAGGAAAAAAGAACTATATCAGCCTTTCTCTTGCCCAGCGCTGTCCTCATGAAAAAGGTCACTCCTATTCGTGAACAGACATGGGATGAGAGTCTTAATGATGAAATGATTGCATTACCTTGGGTGTGTTTTGGTTTAGACGGGGTGAGGCTTGAGAACTCAAACTCGAAATTCAGTTCAGTAGAAACTGATTTACTGTAGTGATTGATTTACTGTTGTGATTCATTGTAAGGTTGAATTGAGATTATGCAGAAAACAACAGCTTTCAAAACAATCATCTGTGTTGATTTATATCAGAAAATTTCTCCTGAGGAGCATGATTAAGATGGTGGGATGAAATCTGTCTGCATTTGATGCATTTCACATTGCATCAACTATAATTTCATAAGTCTTTGCCAGACATAGAGGAAACCATGTAGCCACAGTCAATGGGAAGTTCTCATGAAGTCTTTCTCTGAGAAAATCTCTGAGAAAACCCTCATATATTGCTTTTATCTCATGCTGAAACCTGTTAAATGCTGTGTGTAAGAAAAGTCAAATTGAGAGAATTGTATCAGATTTTACCAAAATGTTTTAATTCATGCTGGAATATTTTTTTTTCCAGATCCCAAGGACCCCATTGCCATCGAGAGGCTTAACCTGATGAACATGGCCAAGCTGAGCATCAAGGGCTTGATTGAGTCTGCACTGAACCTGGGCCGCACACTGGACTCAGACTATGCCCCACTGCAGCAGTTTTTTGTCGTCATGGAGCACTGTCTGAAACACGGACTTAAAAGTAAGCGCAACAAATCCCAACCCGAAATTTCACTGTCGTCAGAGTATTCACAGGTTCTCATTTGTGTCTTTTACACAATAGAGATGTAATCATCTGCTCATTAATTTTGATATTTATTGCACAATACTTTTGGTATGTTGTGTATACTCAGTCTGTTTTCAGTTTTTTTTTTCCTAAAGATATCCATTTTTTAGGTAAGAAGACGTTCCTTGGTCAGAATAAGTCTTTTTGGGGTCCTCTGGAACTTGTAGAAAAGTTGACTCCAGAAGCTGGTGAGATCACAGCCAGCGTCAAAGACCTTCCTGGGCTCAAGTAAGATGTTTTCAACTTGTACATGTTGTTGTTTTTAAATGCATACTGTGTTTCTGATTCTAAAGTTGTTCTTTTATCCCAGAACCCCATTAGGAAGAGGCAGAGCATGGCTTCGTCTGGCCTTAATGCAGAAGAAGCTCTCAGACTACATGAAGACCATCATCAACCGAAAAGACCTGCTCAGGTACAGTTACAGATTTTAGTCTCTAGTATAAAAGCCATAATTTTGATTTAGCAACCCAGTTTTGTAAATATCTTATATTTGCTGTTGTTGTGTCCCTCAGTGAATTCTATGAGCCCAATGCTCTTATGATGGAGGAGGAAGGAGCTGTGATCGCTGGGCTGTTGGTGGGCCTGAATGTCATTGATGCTAACTTGTGTATGAAAGGGGAAGATTTAGACTCACAGGTATCTGTTAGTTACTGTACATGAGTAATGAAGGGACAACAAATGATGGAACAAAGCATTATCTTTGTTACATTTTCTTTGTCCTTTCAAGGTTTTTCTCCAAAGTGTGCTGGCAAAAAGGCGATACAGGGTAATAAGATCTCCTCTACTCTCTCAATAGGTTGGAGTCATAGATTTTTCCATGTATCTGAAAGATGGTGCGCACAGCAGCAAAAGCACAGAAGGGTGAGTCCATTTTCAGCTTTCTCAGTGGAAGCTAATTGTTGTAGTCTGACAGTTATTGGACTCAAAGCTGCCCTTTGCTTGCAGTGATGGACAGATCACAGCTATTCTTGACCAGAAGAATTACGTTGAGGAACTGAACAGACATTTAAGGTGCAGTCCCTTTACCCAACATCAGACTTGTGGGATGTGTTTGTGACTAGCTGCTCATTTGGAAAGCATGAGCAATCTCACATTGTCACTCTAAATTCCCCTTTCCCAGTGCGTCAGTGAATAACTTGCAAGCCAAAGTGGATGCACTGGAAAAATCCAACACAAAACTTACAGAGGAGGTGGGTAATAATTATAATTTAATGGATTACTGAAGATGTGGTAAATACAAGAGCATAATAAACAAGAGACAAAAGATTTACATAACTGATAGATAATATGACTGAATTCACATGACATATTCATGCACACAGCTGTGTATACACTACTGTTCAAACGTTTGGGGTCAGTAAGATTTTTTTAAATGTTTTTCAAAGAATTCTCTTATGCTCACCAAGGCTGCATTTATTAGATCAAAAATATAATATTTTGAAGATAGCTGTTTTATATTTTAATATCTGTTTATTTTTATTAATGTTTTTATTCATTTATTCCTGGCATAGCAAAGCAGCAAATAAAAACCTTTTGGAACATTACTTGTTTGTAACATTTTTGTAACTTTACTATCTGCCTTTACTATTACTTTTGATCAGTTTGATGCGTCTTGAATGAATTTCTTTCCCCAAAAAATTGTAAAAAAAAAAAAAAATAAAAATGCTAACCCCAGAATTTTTTATGTGGTTTATTTACACAGTTTGTGGAACTTAGTAAAGTAACTATTTGTGAATAGATGCTATTAATAATAATTTCTTGTTCTTGATATTTAGCTTGCTGTGGCAAACAACAGGATCATCACTCTCCAGGAGGAGCTGGAAAGGGTGAAGGAGGAAAGCTCTTACTTTGTGGAGTCTAGTCGCAAGGTGAAGAACATTGTTTTGATCCGACAGTACTGATTGTTAACAATCATTCAATAGAACAACAATGATTACTCATTATTCAAAAGGAAGCCACAAGCTCATAGTAGTTCTTTGCTCTAATATGTGACCCGTATTTCTCTTTGAAGCCATCAAGGGCAGATGGTACCGCAAACGGTCAAGTGCTTGGAGAAACTCGCAAACAGCTCAAAGAGGAAACTCAGCTCAGACTGGTGAGTAAACCATTCATCTGTATATCATTCTCTTTATCTTCAAATTCATCTCTGATAAAGGGACCTCTGAAGGAGATGTCTGAAGAACCTGAGTCCTGAAAGAAACAGAGTGTGTTGGTGTGTTTGTGTAGGATGTCGAGAAGGAGTTGGAGGTGCAGATAGGGATGAAGCAAGAGATGGAGCTGTCCATGAAGATGCTAGAAAAGGACATCTGTGAAAAACATGATGCTTTGGTGGAGCTCAGACAGCAGTTGGATGAAATGCGTACACTCAACCATGAGCTCTCCGTTAAGTCACAGGTATGCTTAAACAACTTAGTTATATTTTTGAATAACTAAACCTGGCTCTCGCCACGAACATAGCCACAGAGGCTGACATGGCATTTAAAAAGGAAGAGAATAGTCACAGGAGAGAGACACATCTATTAAAAAACATGCTTCTCACAATTCACAGGTTTAACACTGGAGCACTTGCTTGTTTCACTCACAGAAGCTGCTTGTAAGCAGCACATTTATTTTCCCTCCCCATATTAAAAGGTTACACTGTGGTGTAGAAAGTGATCTGATTTGACAGTGCCAAAATAAAGAAGCAAGTAGAGTCGACTTATGGTGCCGAGTCACATAGCGTGTTTGAATTTCAGGAATTTCTATTCATCTGCCTGAATCCTGCTGTTGCTTCACAGGGCTTGTATGTGTAGAATTGTTAATAAGATTAAAAACATTACAACTACATTAGTATAGATCTGCATTTATTTTTGATGCATTGTGTTTGTGATTGGTGTCTGTGTTTGTTTTGCTTGTAGAGCTCAGAGGCCGGTGGAAAACAGAAAAGTGACATCATCAGCCGCTTGGAGGAGAAAACAAACCAGATGGGGAGCATTATTAAACAGCTGGAGAGCAGGTAAAAGGAGTCTAACTACAAAAAGCACAGCATTTACACTGCAAAACAAAGAGTGGGGTTCAAAAGTCTGAGAGCACAAGTGAAAATGCCTCTTCTAATTTCAGTAAACAATATATAACATATGAACATACAGTGGGGCAAAAAGGTATTTAGTCAGCCACCAATTGTGTAAGTTCTCCCGCTTAAAAAGATGAGAGAGGCCTGTAATTTTCATCATAGGTATACCTCAACTATGAGAGACAAAATGAGAAAAAAAAAATCCAGAAAATCACATTGTAGGATTTTTAAAGAATTAATTTGTAAATTATGGTGGAAAATAAGTATTTGGTCAATAACAAAATTTCATCTTAATACTTTGTTATATACCCTTTGTTGGCAATGACAGAGGTCAAACGTTTTCTGTAAGTCTTCACAAGGTTTTCACACACTGTTGCTGGTATTTTGGCCCATTCCTCCATGCAGATCTCCTCTAGAGCAGTAATGTTTTGGGGCTGTCGCTGGTCAACACGGACTTTCAACTCCCTCCAAAGATTTTTGATGGGGTTGAGATCTGGAGACTGGCTAGGCCACTCCAGGACCTTGAAATGCTTCTTACGAAGCCACTCCTTCGTTGCCCGGGCGGTGTGTTTGGGATCATTGTCATGCTGAAAGACCTAACCACGTTTCATCTTCAATGCCCTTGCTGATGGAAAGAGGTTTTCACTCAAAATCTCACGATACATGGCCCCATTCATTCTTTCGTTTACACGGATCAGTCGTCCTGGTCCCTTTGCAGAAAAACAGCCCCAAAGCATGTTTCCACCCCCATGCTTCACAGTAGGTATGGTGTTCTTTGGATGCAACTCAGCATTCTTTCTCCTCCAAACACGACAAGTTGAGTTTTTACCAAAAAGTTCTATTTTGGTTTCATCTGACCATATGACATTCTCCCAATCCTCTTCTGGATCATCCAAATGCTCTCTAGCAAACTTCAGACGGGCTGGACATGTACTGGCTTAAGCAGGGGGACACATCTGGCACTGCAGGATTTGAGTCCCTGGCGGCGCAGTGTGTTACTGATGGTAGCCTTTGTTACTTTGGTCCCAGCTCTCTGCAGGTCATTCACTAGGTCCCCCCGTGTGGTTCTGGGACTTTTGCTCACAGTTCTTGTGATCATTTTGACCCCACGGGGTGAGATCTTGCGTGGAGCCCCAGATCGAGGAAGATTATCAGTGGTCTTGTATGTCTTCCATTTTCTAATAATTGCTCCCACAGTTGATTTCTTCACACCAAGCTGCTTACCTATTGCAGATTCAGTCTTCCCAGCCTGGTGCAGGTCTACAATTTTGTTTCTGGTGTCCTTTGACAGCTCTTTGGTCTTGGCCATGGTGGAGTTTGGAGTTGGACTGTTTGAGGTTGTGGACAGGTGTCTTTTATACTGATAACAAGTTCAAACAGATGCCATTAATACAGGTAAAGAGTGGAGGACAGAGGAGCCTCTTAAAGAAGTTGTTACAGGTCTGTGAGAGCCAGAAATCTTGCTTGTTTGTAGGTGACCAAATACTTATTTTACAGAGGAATTTACCAATTCTTTAAAAATCCTACAATGTGATTTTCTGGATTTTTACAGGCCTCTCTCATCTTTTTAAGTGGGAGAACTTGCACAATTGGTGGCTGACTAAATCAATTTTAAAGCAATTTTTAAAATTAACAAATTGAACCTTAAAGCATTATCCAACTAAATTTTTATACACTTTTTATTGCAAATGAAAAATTTGATATTGAATCATAGATTTTCACTGTGAACTTTTGAATTGCACCGTGTATAACTAATTTCCCAAGGAAGGTTATTGTTCAGGATGGACAGATTTCCTTTTGGTGAATTGGTGAATAATCATAACAAAGACAACCTATGGGAGGCAGCAACGTTTCTGTTTCTGCAGTAACTTCTATGTTCTGTCTCTGTCTTCTCTCAAACACTTCTTTGCTTTTACCTGTTTATTTGACATTTTTCACATGCTCATTCTCTTCTGTTTCTACTCCTTTTTCCTGATCAGTGAGAAAGACATGGCTAAACAGGCACGAAACCTGAACACAGCTGCAGGAAAACTCCTTCAGAGGCAGCAATAAAATGATCGCAGACACTAGATAGTTTCCAAAAAAACCTAAATTTAAAAAAAAAAAAAGATCTTCAGTTTGATTTTGCATAATGTAGATGACTAGGGTGTTTATTTTATTACTGAGTTTCAGATCCATCGCCGTTATTCTGTCTTTAAACCGGACTGAAAACTACAGATCTTGCTTCTGTGTCGCCCCCAGCCTCATCTTTCAATATTGTAGGCCTGATCCAGTGCTCCTGTCTCTAGTCTCCCTCTGTATGTTTTAGCCAAAGTCAAATGCAGCTGTTTCAGCATCTTAGAACAAAGATGGCAGACATGTACATTTTAAGTAATGGAAATGCATCTCTCTTATATCTTTACTTCTCAATACTGAAAAAAAAATACTTCTCAAACCATAACCCAGTTCAGTACAGCACGGGGAAACATTCCTAACAAAAATGTACAATCGTTTTATACTCTATATAAAAGTATGCAACACCACATTATTTGGTTAAAAGTCTTGGGCCCTGAATATTAGACCAACCTGCTTAAGTTTCATGATGTTGAGTGCTTTGATGGATGCCCAAGCTGACAAACAGAGTGTGTTTATTTCAGGCATATTCAGGAGGTTATGTTAGTTTTTTTTTCTTTTTTTTTGGAAGAAATGATGTGAGTGCAGGATGGCGAGCCTGAATTATTTTACAGCTTATTGTAAACTTAATTGAAATCTGAATTTGATGCAGTGGTAGTTGATGCCAAATTTCAAAGCTTTGGCAAGATATTTGTGACACCGAGCTTTACGGATTCTGCAAAAAGTCTGGATGATGAAATTCTCTAAATTGTGAATGGACTAAAGTGTATGTAGACATAATTTAGATGTTGAAATGTAGTACAAACATAGCTTAATAAAAAAAATCAGACACTTGTCAGACTACTTTGCCTTCTTGAGCTTTTACAGTTTCTGCTCTAGCCACATGCTTCCTTCTGTCCTCTCTAAGTTCCTTCCTTATTTCTTCTTTATGCTTTTATTATTCGGTTCGTCTTCGTTTCCCATGGCTTTTAGTTTTCATTTCACCTCATTAAGTTAATGTGGCCCAACTTCAGATGTAAGAAGGCGGAACGAGAGCGGGACCTGGCTGACGAGGCCAATCGACTCTTCAAGCAGGAGTTTGGAGACAAGATTGAGAGTCTGCAGGAAGAGGTGGAGCAGTTACGGAGACAGAGGTACTGAGATTTACTTATTGATGTGATGTTACATCCACTAGTCAACTAATATATTTTGTTTCATATCAAATAAGCAGATGTTATGCATATATTATATAATTTAGTGATAACATTTTATAGAAAGATCCAGGTTATTAATTAATTGAGCATCAAGAGCTAACAGTGAATCATCCAGGTTAATGTTAATTTACATAATCTGTTCAAAATTCTGGGATCAGTAAGATTTTTAAGAAATTAGTACTTTTATTTAGCAAGTATGCATTAAATCAAACATTGAGAAAATATCGTTTTAAATAAATGCATTTTTCAACTTTCTATTCAATACACAACTGTTTTCAACATGGATAATAATAAGAAATGGTCCTTAAGCACCAAATCAGCATAGTAGAATGATTTCTGAAGGATCATGTGACACTGAAGACTTTAAGATGTTTGTCACTGGTCTCATCACTTATTTAGCAGTGCTTTTTGAACCCCGACTTATGCACAAAAGTTAGTTTTCATTGTGATTTAACCAGATGATTGCACAGCCGCTGCTAATGTTGTGAAAATTACAAACAGTTATAAAGCCATTGTCTGTCTTGATATGATAGATGGCTTTTGGAACAAGAGCTCAGGAAATGGCGAGAGAATCCTGGAGGCCACATACCTGAGGCTCTGTTAGGAAAAACACCACCTCAGAGAGACACGAAACAACATGTGGAGGACATCAGAAGGGTGAGAGCTGCTTTCCACTTTAGTGTCATTCAGTTGCTTTCTCTGTATGTAGTGTGTGCTGTTCCCTGAAATTCAGGCTTTTTGTTTTTATATAGGAGTTAGAGTCTGTTAAAAAAGAAAATGATACACTGCGTACTGCACTTGAAGAAAAGTCAAGTCTAAGTTCCAGTTTGTAAGTCTTAAATGCTGGATCAGTTGCATACAATTCTATTTATCTACTGCAGTGTTATTCAAATTAAACTGAAACTGTCTTTTTCTCAGGACGCTGTCACATGAAGATGAACAGGTACTCTACATTTAATCAGTAGTAATTCTTCTTCTTCTTTTTTTATCAGAGAGGTTCCCTGTAATCATTTCTTATTTTTATATCTTTCTTGATAGGACCAGTCTGTTTTTAAAGACACTGACCCAACCATCTGCCCGATGTGTGAAAACCAAGACTCTCTGACTACATCCAAGGTACCAAAGCAAGGAAATTTTTACATTTAAGCAACAATAAAACAAAATCCTCAGCACTAAAAATAACGTTATTAAACCACATTACTGTTCAAAATTTTGGGTCAGTAACATGTATAATGTTACAAAAGATTCTATTTAAAATAAATGCTGTTCTTTTGAACTTTCGCAATAACTGAACACGAGCGCAGCTGTTTTCAACACTGATAATAGTAAAGAAATGTTTCTTGAGCACCAAATCAACATGTCTTTTTTAAACATTTCAGAGGCAATGTAAGAACTGCAGTGGTGTGTTCTGTGAGAACTGCATGGCCAATGAACTCCCTCTGCCCTCCTCCATCAACCCTGAACACGTGTGTGATGTTTGCTACTCTCAGTTAATGCAGCAGTACGCATCCTCCCCTTCCTGAGGGGGGCTCGTTTCTCAGCACAGATTATTCTGGCAGTAGTTAAATGGGTAATCATGAAAAATGACACATCACGTTCTAAATCATCAATCAGTACCAGGCATCTCGGTTAAGCAACATATCAATTATTTTGTTTGAATACATTTGCCAAAAAGGGATTATTTTTACAAGCTCTTGTGGGAAATGCTTTAAAGATTTTCATGATTTCATATAATTCTTGAGGATGAGTGAAACTGTCCACCAAGTGGATTTATGTGGTTCTAGTATTTGAATGGTCTCCATGTCACTCATGATAGCAAGCAGGATATACAATAACAAAATAGTGAAGCATTAAAAATATACATAATGAATTAGGAGATGATGGATTGTAGACAGGATAGTGTCAGTTTTTTGAAAACTATGGCACTAAACAATGCCCATAAACTAACATTTTAAACTTTTGAGTCCAAAACTCATCAGTTGTCTAAAATACAATTCAAACAAAACGGCATATTATGGAACTCGTCATGGAGAAGACCATAATTGAAATTGAAATAAAATTATGTAAAGAGATAAAAAGGAAGTTTTATGCCTGTGTAATGCTTTTTATTCTTAATAACTGAACAATAAAATGTTATTATAATTTGGATTTCTCAGTCTGTCATTTTATACATACATGCAATATTTATGGCAGAATGAATTCTTGATGAAAGACAGGAATGGCATTGCATGTTTGGGTGATACAATGAAAAAACAGCACTTACATCTGCATCTCATGTGTTTGAAGGGTTTTATAAAGTTACAAGTACAACAATGGAAAGGTTACTTTTTAAAAAACTTTGGACACTTCCTCTACACGTGACTGTTTTGGTAACACTGTCGATCTGAAAAAAATATCCAAAAAGAAAACACAACAGGCAATAATTGTAAAGTTCTCTTTAATGTTGGTTATATGTATTCTTGTAATATACATTGAATCACTTTCATTAAATAAGCTGGGATGCAATCCATTAAGACAGTTTAAATAGTTTACTTTCATCCTATTGTTCCTCCCTTGATGCTGATGAATTCAGGAACAGCTCAATATATCTCTTCACTGGACGACAGGGGGGAAAAAAACAAAGCACGGTTAATCATCATGTTTGCATTTGACATTTTGGACCACATTTGGGTTATTTCAGATGAACACACGTATTGCTTACTTATATACTCTCTGTCTTTGGACATGGCTAAAACGGCATCTTGATGTGTTCTGAAGTAGGCATCTGCCACACCGGTGAGTCGTCCGTCAGGGCCGTACTCTATAAGAACCTTCACCACTCTGATGGGAGCGAAAAACTAGAACAGAAATTACACCTCAGTCATTTGGTGTAGATTATACAAGATCAATTGAGGACTTATTAAGGAGTTATTCCACTCCTCTTGACCATCTCATTAACACAAACAATCAAAAATCATGCTGTATCTTAAATAGAACAAATTCAATATACCTTGACAATGTCTTCTCCTGTAGCATCATATGGCAGACCTCTCATGTGAATGAAGTTGTGTGTTGTTGATATAAAGCTACCGTTTTCTGTCCACAAAAATACAGATGTTAAGGACTGCACACAGTGTACAACATTTGTATTAATATTTAAAGCCTGCTTGTAAAAGGGCACTGTAATAAACACCTGCTCTCATTGTGTGTGGCGTGTCCTCAGCTCCTGGTGTGAAAGCCGACGTCTCATTTAGCCTTTTTCCATAATAGGCTTGGATCTCACTTTTCCTGCTGGGGAAAATCTCAATATACCTGCATATGAGGAAAAGACACCCCATAGTGAACACAGATCTGAAATGTTAACGTACACATTTGATTTTAAAACTTTTGGTATTGCACAGGGGCAAGACACCCCAGGTGATGTATATAAAACATAACTAATATATACCATCATACTTCCCTAGTTGATTGACTTACGTTAAGAATTGCAAACAGTGTTTGCATTATAGGTTTCTGAACTGATGTGTTTAAATATGCAAATGATTCATTATCTAATTATTTATACAATGCTGAATGTATAAAATCAGGCAAATCATATATTAACAAACACCTCAGTAAAAAGCTTCAGAATATAGAGTTGAGAACCTCTGCTTTAAAGGTATGTAAAGTAATAGAAATATATATACGCAAATAGATGAACTTCAATAATTATGAAAGCCCAAAATCGCAAAGAAGTGCTTGGAAAAAAAAAAAAAAAAGACATTTATGTTCCTGAAAAACATTTCTTTTGCATCAAGTATTACTTGAAATACCAACCTGTTTCCCATGACTTCTCTGTCTTTCTTTTGGGCCTTTTCAGCCATTTCCTTAGTGGCAAACTGTACGAAGGCATCGCCTGAGTTTCTTCCTTTCCTGTCCAGGACTATTATAACTCCATCTTCCACAATCTCCAACCCTGTTTTGAGAATATTAAAACACTCAAATGAAGCATATGGCTTATATCAATGCAATGACATTCAAATGTCACATTTTTAAGGATCTCACCAGAGAAAAACTGAACGATGTCTTTCTCTGAGCAGCTGAAGGGAAGCCCTCTGAGTCGCACCACTCCATCTGACTCTGTAACCTGCTGTGTAGCTTTTAATATGGCTTCAGCATCTTTGTTTGTTACCTCATACACTGAAACACATAACACCAGTGTTCACTAAATATGAGCCATGTGAACAATTTAGGGTGTGATAAACACAAAGAATAATGCTTACCTTCAACAAAGCGTTGTCCCAGGTAATGTCTGTGCAGATTCAATGCTTTGCAAATGTCCTCCTCGTGCTCCAGCTCAATAAACGCCTGTCCTGTCGATCTGCCGTTCCTGTTGTGAATTATATGGATTCCCTTAACTCCACCTCGGATCCTACAATCTACAAAAATCAAATATATAAATAAAATGAAATGTTCACTTCACATCATGAGTAGATCATATCTTCAAGAGCTGAAAATCCATATACTGACAAAAGCCTACTACTGTATCATATTTGATGCATTCATTTCTATTATCAACATTATGAAAATGTTGCTAAAAATCTGCTACATGCTTTCTGCCACCGAGTTCTTACTTTTTAATCAAATAAAAAGCCTTTTAAAAACACCCAACTTTAGTTTGTGGTACACATTTTTCTGATGAAATCATTAATGATAAATAAAGATTAATAAATATAATGTGTGTGTGTATATATATTATAAATATATATATATAAATAACTTCTATATTGTTATTAATATTTCAAGATGAACATTTTATTAGCTTACTTAACTTTGATTATACATACATTATTATTTTGAAAAAGCATATTCAAATGTGACTGTCAAGTATGAAACATGAGGCTTTTGAACATTTTGTATATATGTTTTGCTATTTTGCTATGTTTTGTATATATGTTTTGCTATTGTATATATTTTTGCTATGGAGCTCTGATCATAAAACTAAGTGTTTACATGCATCTTACTAAGACATATTCTGTGATACAGAGTGACAACCTTCACAATTACATGCATTGTATCTAATAATCCACTAAAGTGTACAATTATAATTACATCACAAACTACTGTTATAAAACAACTTATAAAACAACTGCACCAAATTGCATATTTTTGCTCAATTTGGAAATCTAAATAAAAAGGGGGTGTTATATGTGTTACATTAAGTATATATGCAAACAATTTTTTAAAGATATTCTTTTATATTGTATCTAAAGGTTCAATAAACTGTTCATTTCAAAACGTTGGGTTTTACTGACTATTATTTCACATGTCAGGTTTTACATTTTAACATATCTTGAACTGACTTGACTTGATCAAGTAGGTGAAGCATGTCTGCAAAGACTTTAGAGACTGTGAAAGATCAAAACAAGTACCACAAAAGAAGTTCATTAAGTCGTCTGCAGTACACGACCAAGGAAAACCTTTGGCCTGGACCATGAACACTTCCTTTGCTTGGGGCTCCTCATAAGGGGTATATTCTGGTAATGGTGGGTACTCATCTTCCTTAGACGGTGCCTAAAACATTAAAAGAATAATGTCAGGAGAAAACAATTAAATTAAACGTCGTGTCTGAAACAGTTTTTTTTCTGTAAATTGGGACATTCTAAAACGCTTAACGTGGCTTAACGTACCTAAACATCGACTAGGGAACCCCAAATTTCTGTCAAACCTTACTTGTAATAAACACTAACTACTGTCAAAAGAAGGAGCCCTTATTTCACAGATAAAGTGAATAATTTCACGTTAAGCGTTTTACAATGTCCCTGGAAATGCACTGAACTGTCTGTTACATGAATGCATCAGGTACGTTACCTCAGTTAATAGTCTTCGCTGATATAATGTCCATGGATGCTCGACTTCACGGTCTGCAAAATATCTCGCGGTCCATGAATGAACATCTCGACCTCGTGCTGCTGTAAACTGCGCAGTTTTAATATGATTCAGAGTAACGTTATCCACGCATGGAAACCGCTGCTGTCTCCTGATACAGCGAACTAGAGACAACAAGAGCGCGCTCCTACCGAATGCAGACATCTTGTACTGTACAAAACTTCGCCTTAAAACTTAGCTTAAAATCTAAAGTATATAGACAGCTTTAACGCGACATTTTTCGGCTCAGTTGCCCCAAAAATCACGTTGACCTGTGGCATCAGAGGACAACATGACGTCAACAACACGCGCCCTTTGCCTTGACAGTCCTTTCAAAATAATAGTTCGTTTTTAGTTGTAGTTTTTATAATAACTGCAAATTTTATAATTATTGCTATAATAACAAAAAAAGATTAAAATACAGTACGCACAAAACATACAAAAAAACCTTTCAATAATAAACGAATTATGGTTTAATAGTGAAGAGAAGAAGTAATGTAATATAAAGATTATTAAGGAATAGACAGAAAGGAGTTAAAAAAAAGAGAGAGACGGAAAGTGCACTCAAATAAAGATACAAGTATATTAATGAAGAATATTTAACATGGTACAAGTTCTAGATGTTTTTATAGCTTTCTTGTTAACAGATGTTGAAGTAACGGGAGGTTTATACAAAAACTTGCATTAAATAAATTCTTATATTTAGCATAAAACCCAAAAAGAATGTGTTTCTATACCATAAAGAGAAATCATTAAAAAAAAAAAAAAAAAAAAAAACTGAAAGGCTGAACAAAAGGACACTCCCAAAACAAATGAGCTACAGTTTCAAAAGAAATTTCACAGAAAAAAACAAGATGTATCAATGTCAATTTTTAATTTCTGCAAAAGCTGCTTGACAGTATAAAATCTGTGAACTATTTAATTATTGAATTTATTTAACTTTTTCTTTGTAGTTGTAGTTCAAAACTGAAAAATAAGGTGCTTGATTTAGATTTAGATTTTTCTTAATATTCTAATAAAGCAAATTCTTACATAATTTTCTGAAAATGATTTACTTTTTATTAGGATAAAGAATATCTTTTGTCAACACACTATTAAGGTAGTATTAGATATTATAAAGACATGTTGTTAGTAAAATTACATTTTAGCTTTTCATTGTCATTATAATAAATGCCAAACAAATGATCAGAATAATAAATCAACAGCTAAAAGTTATTGTCTTTTACCAATTATTAGATTCTGATAAACCTAAAGATACGCATTTTAATTCAAAATTATTTATATAGCAATTTTTACAATCAACAACAACTACAACAACAAACAACAACAATAATAAAACAAACAAACAAACATAATTTTTCTTTCAAATTTTTAGTTACTGTCAATTGCAGTAATGCATATATATATATATATATATATATATATAGTTCGATAAGAACATAATTATCTGTTGAATTCCCTGAAACGCTCTTTTATCCTAATGTTAACGTGACTCGACTCTTATTTGAGAAGAAAAGCTATCCATTGGATCTACCAGCTGTCGTGATCTCGCGAGATTTGTGGCTCTGGAGAGACTTTGGATGGGAAGGAGAACTTTTGCACGGAAAGGATCAGTGTTGTTGGAGTGTTAAGGATATTAAGGCTCAAATACTTTGCTTTACCACCTTTCAGCTGTCAAGATAACGGACTAGTGTCGATTTCTTATCTACAGCGCATTTTCCTGAAGGAGAGATGAGCTTTTTATTGTAAGTATGAGTGGGTTCTATAAATGGGAACACTGATGGCTAGTTAGCAAGCGTAGAAATCCTGCTTTTGTGTCGAAGCTGCCTGTGCATTACCAATCCTGACTCACAGCCATCATTCATTAGAAGCTAACAGTAATGATATATAAAACAAATGATAGAAGCACAGTCTGATCCTGTCGCAGCAGATTAGTGCGTGACCATCATAACACAAAACTGTAGTCTGGCTAATGAAGAATACTTAGCCAGTGCATGAGGCCATCAGCAGCTGCATGAAATTGGGTTTGGTTACTCATCATTATGACTGCCCTTGGATTAATTTTGCAGTAATCTGACTGTGAACACAGCTGTATTTCCCAACATCATGTCATTTATGTCGTGTTTTGTGGATAGATGCCAGTAGCATTTTCTCAAATGTTTCCCTTCATCATAACCCAAAGATGTTGTTAGTTTAATACACAATTTTTATTACAAAATCCTATTATTACCAATGACTGCTACGCAATAATTGTTCTCTCGCCTTCGCGAAACGTACCAAAATTATTTGACATCAAATTGCAACCTGAAATACGGATATGATCAGTATGTCTGTATGATATAAATCATAAATACAGTATAGTAAATCACAATACTGTACATTTTGCGTTGAAATGAATGAAACAGTTTCTCTGTATAGGCTATCTAACATTATACATTTTTATAGGGAAACGCTAACTTGCAATGGATTTAATTGTGTTGTGACTGCTATATCATAGAAACAAACAAGTATCACAGGGCTTGACATTAAGCATTCTCATGTGGTTGTCCTTCGGACAAGTAAATTTGTCATTTACTTGTCCGAGTATAAAAGTTACTTGCCCGGAGAGAAAAAATTAAGTTAAATTGAGTTATAAATATAATTATTTATTGTAGTTATAGAAAACACATTTAGTTTATTTAGATTTTCCTTTTTAAATGAAATAATGAACAAAATAAAAGTGTGATAATACTATTATATTTTAAAATAAAAAGTTAGAATTAAATACAAATACAATTATTTTATAGTAAACTTAAAAATAAAATGCTAATATTTATATTATATATATATATATATATATATATATATATTCATTATTTTCAAACTTAAATTTAAAAATGTTTAATTAGTTAAATTTAATTAGTTAAATTTAATCAGTTAATTAGTATAAGACGACATTTGGGCTGTTACCAAACAAATGAAATCAGTTTCAACAGAATTCATCTTTGCAGTGCAGAGGAAACAGAAGCTGCATCTGAAGTGGAACAGATATATTTACACACTGTTTAATGCAGCTCTGAGGGACATGGAATAATTTAATCTGCAATTACAAATGAATAAATAATGTTTTGATACATATAACGTTGAATACTGATATTTGAAATTAAATAATAATTAAAAAAAAAAAATACTGTAAATGTGAAATTAAAACCACCAGTAGGTGGCATCAAGTCACTGTTAATAACTGAATCATTGCGACTGAACCGAATCATTTAAACGGTTGATTCATTCAGGCACGAATCACCGTCATGTTCCCCAGAGACGCAAAACAGCGCTGTGGCTATGTTTGGAGTTATTTTTGTTGGTGAAATAGAGCAAAAACAGGCAATATGGTGTCTAAAACGTAAGTCTCTTAAATGTTAACTTCTTGTTTATTGAACCGTTATCATTTGTAATCATGATGATTTTTGAAGCAAAAAAAAAAACGGCGTTCGATCTTCGTGTGATATTAACTATATGAAATGATATAAATGCATACATTTTCCTCCCCCATATCTTGAATTTTCTGATCATTCTTCATGCATTGTAATTGTAATACTGAATCATGCAGTGAAAGAATGCACGTGAGCTAGTCAAACCTAGATGACTTTACGTAATTATGCGTGCAGTCTTTGTTTGATTCTTGCGATGTACTCGTTAAAACAACAATTACGAAATGATCGCAAACGATATATCGCACACCCCTATAACAAAGGCTGTATCACAAATAAAGGCAGTTATTATTGTTTTTGGTATTGACTTTTTCAAGTTACTTGTCCGATTGGGCAAGTACATTTCTCTTTCACTTGCCCGTCCAAAACATTCACTTGTCCCGGACATGTGGACAAGCGTTAATGTCGAGCCCTGTATCATATTTTGCTCTAATGTCTTTAGAAGCATAAATATAATCATGTAAGCAAAGTGTAATGCATTTTTCTCTTCTGCTTTCCATTGAAAATGGGAAGTAGGCTGTGCTGTATATCAGGCTGTATGATTCGCAAGACAATTCAGTAAAGCCTCTTAAGTGGAATCATGGCTTTGACATTTGTGTTAAATTTAAACTAATTTGTGCAAAGAGTGTGCTTTTCGCTATTGTTTTGTTACTAGCATTATTATGCCCTCAAACAGTTTGTGCGTGCACATGTTTTTCACTTTGGGAAGACTGGAATTTCCCATCTGACTTCTGCTTGATGCTCTGATGCAGTCGCCTGACTCAAGAAAATATCATTATGGGTAAACGATAATGTCATTTGGGACCATCACAACCTGAAAATGGGTCTTTTCTGATCCTCTTTATGTTGGCTTGAAGCATGTTGGTCATTCAAGTGAATCCTTCAGAAGGTTTGCCTGTATTTGTTTATCACTTCCAGTGTCCCTTTCGTTGTTTGCTGTGCAAATTCTGTCCTGTTTGTGTCTGAACAGGTGGACATACTGAACAGAGCAGCTGTTGAATTGGTGAAGACAGGCTCACTTTGAGGTGTTGATAGACCAGTTAATGCACATAGGCTTGTAGGGTCAACTCCAAGGATACTGGGTGTTATGGAGCCACTTAGGTGTTGTTAAGCTTTGGGGATGTTAACTGTATATATATATGAAGTGTTGAACACCTCTACGTAGAATGTTTCACTATCAATGTGGCTTATCCATAGGTCTATGAGTTTTATAAAGGTAGAAACAGCTTTTAGTAGTATTGGTGCCACATTTTGGAATGACATACTTCAATAAAAGCATTTTGGGTAAAAGCCATGTGAGTTTGTGTTGTTTTTGGAATATAAATACACTGCTGACCTTGTTAAATGTTCTATTATAATGTAATTCTACTTCTTCAAGAGTTTAATTTTAATAGGTACATGTGCATTGTGGTGTTGTTTTTATTTATTTATTTTTGCAAAACTGTAGTATACATCTGGTCTTAATCAAATAATAATTCAGACAAAAAGCTGTTGAAAGAACATGTTCAATATTGTGACGTTACACATTTTTAGTATTTCATAAAATGCCCTGGATTGCAATGTCATCACAACATATCTACAAAGATAATTGTAGCTTCTGTAATCTACTGTAAAGAAGGCATGTTTATCAGAGGTTTAGATTCACCTTTGATATTTTCAGTTTTGTAAAGTGAGTTTCTAAATGTAAAAGTTTAGTGATTTGCTTGACTGAGTTTAGTATATTTTGGTTCAGTGTAAGATTGTACTGAACATCCTGCATTCTTACTCTTCTGCTGTTCTACAGTGGAAGCCGCTCGTCAAAGACGTTCAAGCCGAAGAAGAACATTCCCGAGGGCTCACACCAGTATGAGCTACTGAAGCATGCAGAGGCCACGCTGGGCAGCGGGAACCTGCGCATGGCTGTCATGCTGCCCGATGGAGAGGACCTCAATGAATGGGTGGCAGTCAACAGTAAGCATGTGACTTAAATCTAAGTTTTTTTTATTTTTTTTCTTAATTGAATATAGGTCTTAAATATTAAATTAAAATTTCAGAAAGGCGTAAAACGAAATTGTATACAGAACTATATTCGTTAATCTTTAATAATTGTAGATAAATCCTCATGCATCCTTCCTGCCAAGCACATCTCAGCCTAAACTTATGTCACATTCAGTTTCATGGCTTCAAAGAAATAGCTCTCAAAATCAAAACGTATAATCTATTTCCTCTTAATATTAAAAAAATTTGTGTAATGTAAATTTTTCACAAATATTATCTGTCTACAAATGCTAACATCACAACGCTTTAAAATAGGTGCACCCGAAATCAGGTCTCTCCTGTGTTTAAAGGGATAATTCACCCAAAAATGAAAATTTGATGTTTATCTGCTTACCCCCAGGGCATCCAAGATGTAGGTGACTTTGTTTCTTCAGTAGAACACAAATGAAGATTTTTAACTCAAACCGTTGTAGTCTGTCAGTCATATAATGCCAGTCAATGGGCACACAATCTTTGAGAGAGAGAAAAAAAAACATGCACAGCCAAATTCAAATTAAACCTTGCAGCTCGTGACGATACATTGATGTCCTAAGACACGAAACGATCGGTTTGTGCAAGAAACTGAACAGCATTTATATCATTTTTTACCTCAGATGCAGGCAATGTCCAACTCTCCTGAGCTCATCCACAACATCCAGCACGTGACGCGTCAGCGGCTCTGGAGCATAGATATATACGTAGATCCTTACTTTCCGCAGCCTATAGAAACAATCGCTAATGAGGCATCTATGTATATATATCTATGTGCCAGAGCAGGTTCACGCGTCACGCGCTGGATGTTGTGACAGGCGGACATTGAGGTTTATGGATTTTGGATTTGTCTGTGCATGTTTTTTTTCTCTCAAAGATTGTGTGCCCATTGACTGGCATTATATGACTACAACGGTTTGAGTTAAAAATCTTTGTTTGTGTTCTACTGAAGAAACAAAGTTACCTACATCTTGGATGCCCAGGGGGTAAGCAGATAAACATCAAATTTTAATTTTTGGGTGAACCATACCTTTAAAGGGGTCTTCCCACTAAACATCCATCATAAGGCCTGTTTGTAGGTCAGTTTTGCAGCATTCGCTTGGATTCATTCATAGCCCCTGGCCTTCTTCTATTTTTAACAATAGAGACAGTGAAGCTTTCTTAGATTATTAGCCGCAGAGACAGAGGGCTGAATTCAGACTCCGGCAGCACTGATGTTGCTAAGGTTTAGGATTTCATATAATTGCTGCAGCTCATGAAATATTGGGTGTACCCAACTTCTGCTATATAATTAGAGCAGGGTTTCACAAACCCCTTGAGGTTTGTTATGGAACTGCAGGGGTAGATATTTATGTTGTTATTGTTTGAAACAAAACAATATGGTCTTGACAATATGATTATTTCAGGCTAAAGATGCTGGATTAGGTTTGCATTATAATGCTGTTTGATGTGCTCGTAGCTGTGGACTTCTTTAATCAGATCAACATGCTGTATGGAACCATCACAGACTTCTGCACTGAGGAAAGCTGCCCACTAATGTCTGCTGGACCCAAGTAAGTATTAACAGCGATTTATTTTGTGAAATATTTAGAGCATACTACCGTTGACATTTTTTTAAAATTGTCTTTTAATACAGTACTGTAGTATTGTGAAATATTACAATTTAAAATAACTGTTTTCTATTTGAATATATTTTAAAATGTAATTTATTCCTGTGATAGCAAAGCTGAATTTTCAACAGTCTTCAGTGTCACACGATGCTTCAGAAATAATTGTAATATACTGATTTAGTGCCTAAGAAAGATTTCTTATCAATGTTGAAAATGTTGTTTAACACTGCTTAATATTTTTGTGGAAACCATGATGCAGTTTTTTTATTTTTAGAATTCTTTGAACAGAAAATTTCACAAGGAAATTATTTGAAATAGAAAAAAAAGTATGCATTCTTGTTGTATAAGAGTATTTCTTTCTTTACAAAAACATCTTACTGACTGGTTATGAGTACTTTAAAAAGTGCTTGCATGTGTAATGTGAATTAAAAAAATGTATTTCTTTCCACTTGTTTCTTCTATGTTGTCTTCAGGTATGAATATCACTGGGCCGATGGAACCAACATAAAAAAGCCAATTAAATGTTCAGCTCCGAAGTATATTGATTACCTGATGACTTGGGTCCAAGATCAGCTTGATGATGAGACACTTTTCCCTTCAAAAATAGGTATGCCTCTCCTTTAATTTCTTGTGCATGATTTAGAAATTTGGCATGTATTTTCTTTGTCTGTTATGATCGTAGAGGGATTTGTCCACACGGTGGCGCTTTTAAAGCATCAATAAAGCATGCTTTAAAGGGGTCCTATTATGCTCTTTTACAAAGTCTTGATTTTGTTTTGGGGGTGTACTAGAATCCTCCCATGCTTGGTGGTTCGATTCGAATCGCATTATTTTTCACATAATTTACAATACCTAAATTACAATACTGTAAATTACAATACCTTTCTCCCCAGCCTGGCACAAATGGCTCGATTAGTTCCGGGTTTGATGAAGGCCCGCCTTCCAAAAATGAAATGTGTTGTGATTGGTCAGCTGTCCCAGTGCATTGTGATTGGCAAACAGCTTAGACGGCGTCTCAGTACTGTTCCGCCCCTTGCCAAAACAGCAAGTTCGTCAATATTGCCATATCAATTTGAGGCGGATTTAGACCCTGAGTGTATTGAACAAGAGGATTGCGCTGAACCTTTGCACGCACGGATATCACAAGACTTATTAAAGTAGTGACGTTGTTGTTTTTTTTTTTTTTTTTTTTTTTTTTTGGCTAAATCACGTTTTAGATAGGATGTCAACAGCAGCTTAAAAATAACTGCATTTACTATGTACAGATAAGTGCAACGGTAATATGTATTATGTTTATTGTCCTTTAATTGTAACATTATAACATGAATTGCAGTGAAACTGTTATACAGTTGAATTTATTTATACCATAGTCCCACAGACTTACACTATTTGTGGTGGCATATATAATGCAAATGAATTTTCTGCCAGCAGGAGGCGCTGTTGGAGTAGAGAGCGAGGTTTTCCGGTAACGCTGTACACAAAGCAGAGCCCCAAACGAGCCGTTCATTGTAGTTCTTAAAAAGGGATTTTTTAAAAACGAAATATCTCCCTTTGGAGTGGACTTTGAGATTTGTAACTTTGTAGATCTTTTTATGCCCAAACATACACACTACACACTGACTAAAATTCAAAAAGTGAAAAAGCATAATAGGACCCCTTTAAAAAAAATCTTCTCAAGGATACTAGTTACCATTTACACAGCATATATTCTACTGGTCATTTTTCCATCATTCCTTATTTCTTGGATTCTAAAACAGATTTTTAAGTTGCTTTTCTGTGACATTTATAGGGGTCCCTTTCCCGAAGAACTTTATGTCGGTGGCCAAGACCATTTTGAAGAGACTCTTCCGTGTTTACGCTCATATCTACCATCAGCACTTTGACTCTGTTATCCAGCTGCAGGAGGAGGCGCACCTCAACACCTCCTTCAAGCACTTTATCTTCTTTGTTCAGGTGTGTATTTGTGGCCTTGAGATGTTGCGAGTTGGCTGATCACAAGTAGATATTAACATTATTAATATTAACATTTTTCTCTCTTTTTTTTCAGGAGTTTAATTTGATTGATCGGAAGGAACTCGCGCCCCTTCAGGAGCTGATCGAGAAGCTCACATCCAAGGACAGATAAATCTGCTCTTCCCATCAACATCTTCTCTAATTTCTCTGTACAGGCAGCCTGGCTTTGTTATCTGTGTTTGACAGGTGTGTGGGAATGTTTCCTTCAAGAGTTGGGAAACGGCTGACTCCAAAAAAAAAAAAAAAAAAAGCCCTTGATAAGCCACAACTCAACCATAGGTCAAGGTCATAGTGGAATTTTACTCCTTTTGACGTCGTCTCAAACACAATCTAAGTGCCTGATATGTCCACGTTCAAAATTGCTCATTTGTAAAAAAAAAAAAGCGCTACCACTGCTATAAAACCTCTTTATGATTATACATTTGACTTTTTTTTTTAGGAGTACATTGATGATAATTAGTGGTATGTTAGCTTTTTTCCTTGTAATGAATTTATTTAGAAGTGCATAGATTTAAAAATACAGAATGAAGCATTCATTGATTTTTATTTTTATTTTTCACAGAGATGAAGATGTCTTTGCTTCTCTTAAGTACTCGTTTTAACTGCTCCCTGTGTCTCATGACATGTTTGGGATTTCCGTTATCCATTTCAATAGTAGAACTGCTTTGTTTACTTCAGATTTTATCTAGCCCTCAATGAATGTCTCCTAATTGTAACACATTTCAGTCTTTACCGAAGAACATTGGGCCCACAGTTTGCCTGCCATTGCTTTTTAACCACTACATTACTTTTGAATAAGTACTTATGTTGATGAGCCAGATTCTCTCCCAGACATCACGGGTTTGTCTGTTAGAAGCTGGGATGAAATGAGCTGACTATGCAAGATCGGTATGTCCTATTTGATCTAATTTTTTCATACACTATAAAACACAAGGCTTTTACATTCTTCTATTCATGGATGTGAAAGCCCTGGGCACCTTTTAAGCATATAACTACAACAAATCTAATGGGAAAGATACATTTTTCTCTAGATCTTACTTAAGCCGCCCTAAGCTGTATTTGTATTTCAAAGATCCAGATCTTTCACTTGAAACATAAGCTAAATTATGAGGAGGTGAATGCAAGTTGTATAAAATCTGTGATAGATTTGATTCAAACTTGATGCTAGTTTAATAACTGCTTCTTATTCAACATACACTTATATTGCTGTCAAAATAGTTGGTGGTCCTCGGTATAATTTAAGCAGTGCTTACGTTTGGTCTTTATGAAGTTTCGCCCCATGAATGTTTATTTTTCTGAATGTTACAGAAAATGTGTTATTCTGAATAACACGGTTAAAATGTTTCTCAGAGATTTTCACATCACTTTATTTCAGAACAGAATAAGATTGAATATAGACAAATGTACTAAACATTTTTGATGGCAAGTTGTAAATACTGTAAACAGAAAAGGTATGCAATTGGAATAACACGAGATGTGTAACTTGCTGAACTTTTGTGGTACAATGCTGAATACTGTTTATAGGATAATAAACCTGTTTGAACAAAATTTGGTGTTGTGTTTGTTTTAATAGTGCAAGCAACAGCATGTTTGCTTTTTTTTTTCTTCTCGAAATGAATCATAGCAGTTATTACTATTACTAAAAACACCTATAGAGAGAGAGAATTAACAAATTTCTTTACAATGGTGTATGTGTAATATTTTTGTACCAACTCCACAAATAAGCGGGGGCTGGTTGAGATCCAGTTTGTCCAAGAAAAAATACTTCCCATAAAGTGTACTTACTTATTACCTAATTAATACTTAATTATTTTAATACCAGTCTGGCCTTTCCCATAACCCCTCCTTTAATCATGAAAACAAAAAAACAAAATAATAATAATAATTAAAAAGGTCACATGTTCGTTTGGGTGTGACAAAATCTGTAGTCTTGAAATCCATTTAATCTTGTCAGTCAACTTAATCATATGTGGTCATGATTTGGGTCATCCCTCAGGCCTATGGTGTTGCTAATCATTTTTCTGTCCTGACTAATGCTTATTTGAGATCAGATGCAAAACAAAACAATCTGTCACAATCTGTGAACCAGTATCAAGCCGTTACAATAAGAAAGTTACCGTTTATATTGGGTTATCACTTGAGCACTTTTTTGAAAGACTGTGAGCTCCTTGTTAGCTCTTTATTTCTAAACCCTGGGCTCTCACATGTCTTCAGACCGTCAACACTTTGTTAGCACAGATTCAGGGAAGTCAAGGTCATTTTAAACTGCAACCATCAGCTTTAAAGATGTTCTGACAGAAGTTCTCTGCATTTTAAAGGAGGTTTTGGGGATCAGAAGCTTAGGTTTATGATCTCCTGGTCAAGTGTTTCCACCACTACTGTTCTCTAGCCTCTCTCACTTCATTTTAACCAACCTTGTGTTTTGAAACTGCATGACTTTGGGTTGAACAGTATGGATAAATAGACATTTACTTCTAATAATAAAAGCCTAAACTTTTATAATATTGGTTCCTATAACTACGGTGTGCATGTGTTGTCACTAATCATTCAAAAGGTAATTTTCTAATAATTCTCTATTATTAGGAGGACATACCGCTTTATCCACACTGCTCAACCCAAATTATCTTAATATCTGAAATCACACCACACCGTAATAATTCTTAACCAAAATTATGAAAGTAGTCCCCTGTACTCAAGATTTCTGGAAGTCTCACAGTAGAGGGAGACAAAACATTTGTGACTGAAAATGGATTCACTGAAATGCATCTCGTGACTTGCCTCACGCAGACGCTGAATTAATGCAACCAGGTTCAACGAAAAGACAGAAGTAGCGACGAGAACAAAAAGACCATCTAAAACATTTCCTTGAATTGCTTTTGTTCATAAAGGTCAGAGATTTCAATGGACTTGGTTGTTAAAGAAATTGGCCAGAGATTTAATCATTAGAAAAATCTGATTCTTTCACGTTATTCAAGTTTCTTCAAGAATGGGTTAGTCTCAGTACCAGCTAATATGAGCTCAATAATGTCATCAAGAATTAATGTGATCATACGTTGTCCTGACATGTGAGTTGTATTAGGTGGAACCAGTTGAAGAGTTCAGATGCAAAAGCCTCTAAGTGCCATCTGAAATGTTCTTCTAAATTTAGTATTTTTCTCAGGCTCCTATGTTTATGTTCAGTTATTTCACTCTAATAGCAAGAAAAAGAACCTATTCATTGCCATTAAAATGAAATTACGGAACCTACACATCCTGATAAAAAAATGCTCATTTTAGAGGAAAATTTCAAACGGCACTTAGAGGCTTTTGCATCTTAACTCTTCAATTATAGCCCAGAGCTTGTCTTCTTTGCAGTTCAAGAAATCAAGACAGAATTATTATTTATCTTAATTCACCAGTTGTTTTAGTCACAGGTAAAATCCATACAGAACAGTTTTGTCCTTCTACCTTTGTATGAACAATTGTATAACATTGTGTAAGTCTTCTCAGATAGTGTGCTTTCTCAAATGTTACTGGAAGTGTAAGTGTTGTCATCCCTATTGCATACGCTCTGTGTTGATTAAAATCTGCATGCTTGACCCCTGGGTTTCTGATTTCTTCTGTACCTCCGAACGACTTCATATTGATAGCATTCTTATATTCTGTCTGTTTCTTTTGTTTATTCCCTAAAGGCTTGGTTACATGCCATCTCGCTGTCTGCGCTAAGCCACCTCACATTGTCTTGTATTAGGATATAATCTTGCGCATTTTTGAGTGTTTTTTTAAAGGGATATTGCAGCACGCTATAATTGTTTTTTGTTTGTTTGTTTTTTTTGCAATCCTTTTTATTCCCACCTGTCGTGTAGCTTTAGGATATCATACTTATTCTCCAAGACTCCCAACGTTCAGAGCAGTTTAATGTATTCAATTTACTATAATGACAACCAAAAATGGTTGTTCTGCATCACTTCAGTGAATGTTCAACCCGATCTCATTAAAGTGCGTATAAATAGTACGCCAAATAAAAATGAAAACTCGTGGAACTGATACGCAAAAATGGACTTTGGCGTAAATGCTACGCGATGGGTAGGATTAGGGTTGCTGGGTAGATGCGTATTTTATGTACGCGAAAGCTGTGTATTATATGCACGCCAAACACGTTCGTATCATTTCCCTGCTAAAACAAAACAAAACAATAGAAGCCCAATAGAAACCATCACAGAAATTCCAATGGTTTTCATTAAAATACCATTATAAACCATTCCAGTAAAACCATTACAAAATTCCTTTTTGTAGTGTGTTTTGGGCATTTTTCCAATAGGATTTAACATCCCACCAATAGAATCCATCACATACCAGTAGACACCGTTATAGTTTCCATTAAAATCAATTCAATTCCCATTATAACCATTAAAACCATTACATTTTCTATTGTGTTTTGGGCAGGGTTCTATTGGGGTTTTTTTCAGCAGGGATATACGCCAAAGTCCATTTTTGCGTAACAATACCACAAGTTTTCGTTTTTGTTTGGCGTACTATTTATACGCATTTCATGAGTAGGGCCTGTACTATTTCAATATGTTTTTGTCAAAGTATATAAAGTTGATTTGTTTTAGTTTTTCATCCACAATTTGAAATGGATATAAATAATTTAGACGAACCCTTGGATCAGTCATACTGTATGACAATAAATGCACAAAACAACGCATAGATCCTCCTTTTTACCACCGGCACAATGAATAGACTGTCATAAGGTCATAAATAGTAGTCATTTGTAGTTTATTAGTCCCTATTGAGCCTCACTCTGAGTGTGGTTGGCATATTTTGTTCTCATTGAGAAATGATACAACTCTTGACACATCCTTGAACGTGACAGAGCTTCCACCCACTTTAAGTACTTGAGCCGGGTTTGCAGGCTTTCACACAGATGGATCTCTCTCTAATACCTCTGGTGTTTTCTCAAAACTCGAGCTCGACTAGAATGAACCGGCGCCACTTTAGGTGCAAAGACAAACAAACGTGTTCTAATCAGTAAATCTCCACTGAGCAATGATAGTCCTCTTCTGTTTTCTTTGTGATAGCGAAAGCATGCAAGAATGTTTATTATGGGATGAGAGAATGCAGAAAGGAAGTATTCCTTGAGTCGCAGATGCAGATACACACACACTCAGACATAATAAATTTTGCCCTCTTCTTTTAAAATACTTTCTCATCTATAATTCATGTTCCAAATATTAGTAATCCATATTTAAAGGTAACTTTAATAAACCAGAGAGAATACTACAATTTGCCAAATGCATTGTAATGAATACATCAAATGATTGATGGACAGGGTAGAGCACATCACAAACACTATGAGGTGATAAGCATTAGTGTGGAAACAGAGAAACAATACATTTGAATGAGACATATTTAAATGACTAGACGATGACGAACCTTCAAGTGTATATAGCATAAAGCTTTTAAATGCTTCTGTAAACTATGGTGGGCACATACAGTAAATCAGTCTAGCAATAGTTGATTGGAGTTATTTCTCATGTGTAGCAATCATTCTGAATGTATGTAGTCATTGTCTGCTGAGATTTGGGAGTTCATGACTTTATGAATAAGCGCATGTACATCAATACATTTAGTTCCTGAGAACTAGAAGGGTCAAAGCCTTTGTCTCAACATGGATATACTGTATGTGTACACAGTCATAGTGAGTGACATTAAACATGTAAGACCAGAGTTTTGTCACTCTGAAAGTTATTACACATGCTGTATGTATGATGACTTGAACATGCTGTCTCACACAATGTCATGATCAGAGTGCTGTGACCTCAGCAATAAGGACTTTAACTCTTTCCCCGCCAGCCACCAGCAGCATGTTCGATCATTTTCCCCAAATTTTCATTGTCCCCAGATTATTTTGTTGTATTATTATTTTGAACATGTAATGAATATTCTGAACATGTCAAAAGAAAGAACAGAGCCTCTGCATTTTATTTATTTTTTTAATCTAGCGTTATGTACTAAGGCACGTATTATATCTGTTGGTTTTCTTCTTCTTCTGCCCAGGAAATCTGGTCGCCCATAGAACCGTATAGTAAAAAGTTGTGAAATCTGGAATGCAGATAGTGGACAGTCTCAACATTAACCACACCAAATTTGGAGTCTCTAACTCAAAACCTTTAGCACCACCACTTGTCTAAATTTGCACACAAGTTTGTGCTAATAACTTTTGAACCATAAGGTCTAGAAACAATATTCTTTTCAAAACCAATTTTTTTCCCCTCTGAGTTTCCATTTGATTTTGCTCAAGACTATGACGTCATTTTCCATCATAAAATATTTCCACTGTTTTGAATTTTTCAAATAACCTACTATTTCAAAATCTTCCTAGACCATTTGTCTGATTTTCATAAAAATCAAACTATATCATCTTCTGAAAATGTCGACTAAAAAGACATGGAAACCAAGTTGATCAGTCAAACCTTTTCCGAATAACGTGCGAACGAACTTGTTAGTGAAAACTTGGAAAGCCAGAAAATTTCATCAATTGTGGGGAAAGAGTTCAATAGATTTAATACAGTATTTAATAGAGTATTTAGGCTGTGCAATATGCAATATTAATGTGCAAACATATAACACACAAATAAATTTGTTGAACAGCTCACCAAAGTGGGGGCATGAGGCTCTCTCTGCAATGCTTTAGCTTATTCAGACCAAACTTGACTTTGTTATGACAACCAAGCTGTGAGGTTACTGGCACAGTTTCAGTGCAGTGCCACCTAGTGGTCAGTAGATATGAAAAACAGCTACTTTTGTTTATTACTTCTGAATGGTTAGCCATTTTGGGTGTTGACCATTTTTGAATTTTGTCTAAAAATGCTCTATTTTATGAATACATTGGCATATTGTTACAAAACTTGGTACGTGTCTTTTGCACCATGCCCTGAAGGTACTCAAAAAGTTTCATGGCACACCACCTTGTGCTCAAAATTTATAATTAAATTTCAATAAATGCTAATGACTGACATCAAACCTCATTTTTTACTGCCATTATTCACATACCCCACTTCACAGCATAAATGATGGACTCAAAAATAGCAGGTATGTTACTGGCCGCTGTTTTAATTTATTTACGTCTAATGCATAATGATGTATGGCTGTATCCCACGCCATAGAAATGTAATGGAATTTGTTTGCCTATATGCTGCCGTCACATTCTACTCGCCATTTGTGGAACAGAGACTGGTGGCAGCTAATTGTGTTTTCCCCAGAATGCGATGCTTTCTTCCCCGCCATCGTTTCTAATCTGCATATTATTACAGGTGTGTGTCACATCATTCATGTATGTCATTAAGCGCATGTGCACTTTGGTCAGAGCTCCTCATTCTGACTCCGTTGTGTTTGGCCCCTTAATTGCAGTTTGCAGCTATATTTTTACATCCGCTTACATACACAATCACTTATTTCTGCTTCTTCTTCGCCTGAGTTTGATCCAGAGATGAAGTAATCTTTCAGAAGATGTGCAATAGCGCCTCCTACCATATAACAGTAAAAACACGGTAAGCTGGAAAACCCTGTCAATGGTGGGGAATGAGTTAAAATATTTAATAGAGTATTTACTATTACTACTACTAGTTTTCTATTAGGCTATATCAAAGTGCATGCGATTGCTGATTGGTTTATTGGAAGTTGTTTAAATCTGCACATATAGGTTTTCCAACTGTCAAAAGGAGATGCACCAGGCAAATACCTCATATCATTCCTTCTCTGTTATTGCTTGACTGCTGAATCTCCATGGTAATTCAACCAAGATGTTTGTGCTTTTTTCTCCCTCTCTTCAATAGGAAAGTCAATAGGTGAAGACTTTTATGTCTCCTTTGTGTTTGAAATCCCCACAAATCATTTCAGTTCCACAAAACAGCAATGAACAGATTTCTCTGAGCCTGCCAGAGGATAAAAGTATAAACGAGATCAAAAAACTTATAGCAAGGATTGATCTTTGTGTGTATACTGCATGGGGCTTTCTTTTTTGTTATTGACTTTTTGTTTATTTTATCATCCCTGTAGCGTATTTTACGCAGAGGCTCACTTTTAAGAGAACTGGCCTTTTCCACATTCTTTACAAATTCTTTCTAAAATGGCTGGCAAAACAATATAAAATCAATTTCATCTATTAATGTGGAAACTTTACCATCATTTCTGTAACTGACATACATGTTCTTCATTGCATTAATGAGCAGGAAAAGCACTGAACGGATGCTAGGTTCAGTGAATGTCAGTGACCTGAGGCGGTGTGGAAGCACTCTTTCAATTTTAACACCCAGCATGAGCCACAGTGCTGTATGAGAGTCAGGGGAATATTAACCTCAAAACATTTCTGTTCCATATCAAACAAAATTTGTGTAGAAACAATTTTCATGTGGAAATGGCTAGTAATTTCACAAACAATTACAAAGAAACCTCAACATAAAACATTGAATTAAACATGAAATTTTGAAGTAGAAAAACTGAAATAGTGTTTTCTTGTAGGATATACTCTGATAATCTTTGTTTTATGTAAAACTTTTATTTAAATCTTTCTTTCTTTTTGCAGTGTGTGATTTATTTTTGTATTTTCCTGTTTCTGGTTTTTAACCACCAACTTTCTACAACACGGTCCCCACATTATATTTCTAGAAGAAGGACCACATCAAATAAAATCATAATCGTGCCAACTTTCCCCACTTGACAAGATAATTATGAGGGGTATGATATGAAAGTATCAAATATACAAGCAAGTACAGGCTCATGGATGCCTGCGAGGGCAATGAGAACCAAAAAATATTGTTAGCCATACTGAAAGGTGAACTTGAAACACCCGTTCAATATAAAACAACACTAAAATGAGCAAGAACTCACAAGAAAACATTTCTGGGTTTCTCACAGTATGTTTAATAAACATACTAGCTAATGATCATTATGATGAACATCTGGTGGTTTGGATTCCTCCATGGCCTTTAATAAATAAATGATGTATAATCATTTCAGCTGAGGAAATACTCCTAAGCTCAAAGAGTAACAACCTTTGTGATTGCAAAAACTTAAAATAAGGAACCTCCTGCCCATTCACACTCTCCAAATCACATCTGCACATCATTATGCTGATTAACGTACAAATCTGAAAACATACCCATTTGTGGGTGTGCTGTGCTCTGAACTGACATTATTATATATTATAATATTTGTGCAGCCTTACATTAAAGAGAGGGATGTGAAAAGAAATGAGAATGAGGACAATATTGAACTCCTTGTTCCAAATGTCTACTTGGCAAATAAAAACACCTTGTCATAACAAACAGAAAGACTATCACTGTGTCAACAACTGCAGTTAATGCTTTTTAAATAAAACAGTCTATAGTCTTATGTTTGTAATGATTATAGACCCATCCTTGACCTACTCCTTGGCACAATGGTAACCTCCTCAATAATGCAGACATAACGGAAACCCCTTTAAAACCGATCTCCCCCTATATTAATCTTGTGCAAAAAACACATAATTTCAACATGTACTCCTGGAGTCTGGCAAAGCATGCTGGAAACTATAGACTAGCTTGACTAGTATTCATAACAATCAAATTATCTTAACTGTTTTCTGAGTAAAAAAAAGTCATACACGAATTACTAGATTTTTACAATTAAAACCAACCAATTGTTATACATTAAGTAAAGTCAACTAAAAAGTGTTAATTAGGACATTTGTTAGGTTTTACGGTGATGGTCATTGGTTTATTTGATTTATTATGATCAGCTTATAAATTTTATTTAGAAAGGCAGCATGTGAGAATGACACCCCAAACAAATCTTTAAGATGATCCAAGAAATGTGTTTTCAATTGTAGTTTTCATAATGTAAAGAAGACTAGTCATATAAAATATACATTTTCATGACTAAATATTGTTTGTTTGGAAAGTTTCTCTCAGGACTGAAAAGGTTAAAGAAAAGCATAACGATTAGTACTATACAGGTGAAAAATATGCTTAATATCACATACTTGTCTTTTGGATTTCTTCACATGAAATTTTCTTTCAAACAGGACCCTTCTAAAGACAAGTGGCTTGAAGAAAGGATGGATGGAAATTTCCTTTCTTGGAGTGTAAGAACTGTAATGAACTACTGTTATGACTGGGTTTCTGTACGTGCCAGTATATGTTCTGACATGCATCTGTAAACCACAGGTCATCATGTCTGTTGTTTCTCTCTCTCTTCATATTTGATTGCTTGATTTTGCCCCAGGTATATCTTTTCTCTAAAGAGGGAGCGGGGTTTCCTGAAAATCTGAAAGTTTTGGTTTCGATTTGATTCAAACGTACATAAAATAAATGCACTAACATTTATAAAGAGTGAAGAGTGCATTTTTTATATTTACAGATTCATGGGTTTTCAGTCTCCTTAAAGGATTTATCGGACATGTATATTAGGTCATTTATTTTTTCTTTGTTTCTATTTTTGTAGCAGGAGTACTGACATTTGGAAAACAGTAATGAGACACTCTCTATTTCCCCATGCACATTGATTTAATTTTGAGGATTTCTTCTATATATTTTTTCTCATCCTTTCCTTTGCTGTTGTTTTGGTTTGAGTTGGAAAGCAGTATGTTGGCCTGTTGGTTCAGGTATGGTATCTTCTCTGAAAACATTACTTTTCCAGGAACACTTCATTCCATTCCATGTCTCCCAGGACAGATTTTTGGAAGACTCTTCAGAACTTGGATGAGTTTCAAGTGGTAATATAGTTTATGTAATCTCTATCCTACAGTGAGCTGGTCTCAGCTTCACTTCTTATTTTTACATCTTTCAAAGCTGTATTCACAAGTATGATTTTATGTAATATTGTTGGATTTAGATTAAGAAGAAGGAAGGATAATCCCACTAAAGGTGCAGATCCATGGGCAGCTCACACATTCTCATCACCACATGCCTCCTGCATTGCTTCTTTTGGAGAAGAGGCTGAACACGCTGTTAGCAGGCAAACATTTTCCATTGGCATGCCAAAGAAAAAACAACTCAGGAAAGTAGGGTAGGGTGACTGCTCTGCCAATCAAATTTGAGGATGAGAACTGAGTGTTGTATAATAATTGATAAATGATTTAAATATGGACACCGTGTATAGTTATAACTTAAGGGTTCCACAGTTTAAGTTCCATAACAAATAATAGGCTCACTGAAAAGAATAAGTGCAGAAGTGTGTATGCAGCAGTTCAGACATAATGAAGGCCAAGCCAGGAAACTGGTGTTTGAGAGTAGTATTTAGCCTCCTGGATTAGATAAAAACCAGTGTAAATTATATGAGATAGGGATAATAGCTGACACTACAGCATGATAAATGTACAAGAACTCTAGCTCGATTATTTTAAATATATTGTGTAGCATTGTTTGTTTTGGATAAGCAAATAAAATGTCATTGCAATGAACATGGTGGGAAGTAAAGAGAGCACCATTGTTTGTAAAGCTTCTAAAAAACTGTAAGGCTAAGCCAATCAAAATGAGTGTGTGTACTCTAAAAGATAGGTGGTTAGGAAGATATACACTCTAAATTGCTTAAGGGGGCTATATATAGGATATACTTATATAATATATAATTTAATCTGACCAATAGCGGTTTTTCAGTGAATGAAAATCTTACCGTAGGTTGCAGTGTCAAACTACATCAATTAACACAAAATAAAATTAAGCACTAGAATACACTCTAATTTATATAACTGAATTGAACACATGATGGTTGAAAATTAAGATTGATGTGCCAAAGACGGCACCAGTAGGCAATTTCACTACTTCTGCAAACTCTCTAAGACGTGCTTACATTTTACAGCAACCAGTTTGCCATCTGAAAGTGTTTTTTTAGTGCTAGTGGCAACATAGTTTCATGCCACAGAGCATCTCTTAAACCAGAACCATTGGTAGACTTGTGTTCTCAGCTAAAAATGTGTGAACCACTTGCATAATTTACCCTAGTTTCACAGTATAAGATGCAGCTGAAGCTGTCAGAGGGCACTTTCTGTAGCCATTTTGCACTCCTTTTTCATATTGTTACACTTACATGCAGAGGTGGGTAGTAACGAGTTACATTTACTTCGTTACATTTACTTGAGTAAATTTTTTGGGTAACTAATACTTTTAGAGTATATTTGAAGTGTTCAGATGCAAAAGCCCTTCAGTGCCATTTGAAATTTTCTTCTAAAATTAGCATTTTTCTCAGGCTCCTATGTGTAGGTTCAGTAATTTCACTTTAATGGCAAAGAATGGGTTCTTTTCATTGTCATTAATGTGAAATAACTGAACACAAATATAGGAGCCAGAGAAAAATGCTTATTTTAGAAGAAAATTTCAAACGGAAGGCTTTTGCATCTGAACTCTTCATTTAAAGATGGGTAGCCTACTTTTACTCTTACATTTTTAGTGAACAAACTTTATCTTAATGCAAAGTTAAAAATGCTTCAATTTATTTCAAATGCGCCGTCTACTTTTCTCTGGGCAATGAGCGATGCCCGTTCTCAAATGGTTCATTCTTTTGAGTCAATACTGTTCAAGGGCTTGATCAAACCAGTTGGCAGACCGGTGAATCGGTTCGCGAATCAGTTTGAATGATTCGTTCAGTTCCCTGTCGCACGCGCTGAGTCGTCTGAAGCGGTTCTCACTCAGAGTTGTAACATCAAGAGCGTTGAAGTTGTAGCTTTGGATCTACAGTCAGTTGAAAGCAAATCTGCAAAGGCTATTGTTTGCTAGCTATGAAGATCTTTAGCCTGTTAGATGAACACCGCGTGTGCTGTCTACGGTTTCACAGGCATAGATAGGCTACATTCGATTACAGTAGGCTGCACGATACCACTATGGCATTACCAGTTTGTTATACATGTACCTTATACATTAAATACAATGTACATAATTGTATACATTAAATAAGCTGTCACAGACGGTATGAAATGAACACCCGCCAAACCCGCGTTAGTAGGCTACATTGGTTTCATTATGTTCAGATGTTCTGTAGCGGTCATGTGAGGAGTTTCCACTCTTCTCCGTGTCAGAGGGCTATATATATATATATATATATATATATATATATATATATATATAAAGCTAAAAAGAACAGGATGACAGTGACTCAGTTTGATTCTTTTCTAGCGATACTGGATCCACATATTGAAAAGAAGACCACCAATTTCTGTGAACTCAGTGTGCAAGGACCTATAGTGCTTTGTGCTGCAAGACAAAGTGGATCATCTTGTCAGATGCCATTCTAGATTTAGGCTTTCGCTTGGTGGCTCTGAATTGTTAAAACACCTCTTAAAATGCCAAAAACACAGGAAATTAAACCCGATACAATTTTTTTTTTTTTTTTTTTTTTTTATGACAAACGAAAGTTTCGGAGGCAGTGTGTATGTGTGGCTGACTCAATGTGAGTTCATAATTATTTTAGCATTAAAGTACTAAAGAATCTAAACTGCTAGATAAGAGACTGAAGATTAAAATAATAGAATATTAAAACTATCATTTCAAATAAAGACTCAAATCTGGAAAAAAAAAAAAAAAAATCTTCAGAAAGATTTACTTTTGCTATGGTTAAATGTTCAGCAATATCTTCCAAAGATTTTTTTTCACTGTGCTGATATGGCATCTAATAAATACACTATTTTTGTCACACTAGAATATGTGGTAGCCTCATGTTAGGTTGTGCCCTGTTGACTCCTATACATCTCAAAATTTATTTCTTCACAGATTCACAATTCAGGCTTTCTCACAATTGGGATTTTATGTTTCACAGTTTTGACTTTTTTTTTTTCTTTCTTTCAGAATTCCAGAAGTTTGTATCTCACAATTTTGAGTTATATTGTAATTTTGTTTTTTTATCATGTACCGGAATCAAGCTTCCATAGAAACACGCCTGTGTTTAATGTGTGTTTAAAAGCATTTTTTCAAGAGGCCATCAATTTCATTATGTAAATATGACCTGCTTACAGAAGTGGTTCAGTTACGATTAGTTAGAATATATCAATGTTCAGCTGGAGTAAACATGTTCATGCAAATGGAAAGGGACTGATGATAACTGAGACCATGACAATGGTTGTATTGCAAGGTGACACATGCATATTATGAAAAGGAGTGAGCAAAAACATAAACATTTTCCACATTTTGTGTGAGGAGGAATTCAATTTCTGGATAATCAATGGGTTAAATGTCAAACAAATAAACCTTTAAAACAGTATAGTAGCCTGCCAGTGACACTATTGTATTTTGGGCATTATCATCTTCATGGAATTATTAGAATTCAAATGTAACATGAAATAGAACAGTATCGAAATAGGTCTAAATTTCTCAAAAAATGAGGTTGCTGTACCAATTTTTAGTTGTAATAGAAGAGTGAGAAGACAGATGTCAGATGCTGACAAAGATATGAGGTTTACTAGTTCTAAGAATAAAGGCGTGGACTGGATCTAACCGACAGGATGATTTAGATTTCATTATCAATGCCTTGACAGAGGATGAGCTCAGGTGGGAGTACACCGACTTTTCAAGAAAGACAAAATAACCTGAATTTCAGGTTTTGTTGTTGGTTTCTCAAGATCCAGTTTTAGTGTGTAAACATAACTGTAAATGATTTGTTACATAAAGTCCCTTTGAAGAATGTTGTGTTGACTGACATTTCGACTGTTATATATATTTTGTACATAACTGCTTTCGCACCAGGCCACTCGAATTGTGTCCTCTCTGAAAAGAAATAACACTTGTTTTGGTATGAATGTTTTCTTAAATCTTGATGTATCTAACCATGTGGTCAATCGTTAAAATATTAGCTCAATTTAGAAAGAGGTGATTAGTGAAGAGAACAAACCAATTTGAAAAGAAAACCAGTTGAATGTGTTATGTAAAGACAGGGAAATGAGTGTTTAGCTTAGTTTAGTTTCACTGAGCATAAAGCATAGTTTGTGTCCTTGTTGAAATCTTTTGTTCCCTGAGTTGTCAGGGACAACTGCACTTCTGGAAAACAGCCCAAACAGCAGGGCAAAACTTGTTGCAGCAGGAATCCGGATGAGGTAATTAGAGAATTCGGAGGAAGAGACCGAGGAGACTTGAAGTTCACAACTTCAGTATATGTACACAAGCAGTAGTCTCACATCATGTGTCAATATTGTTATCAATGTTTTCAGTATTGTAAGGTTGAAATAAATAACTTATAACTTCTGAGTCATACTTTGACAAACAGAAGTTTAATGTGGGACATTGCTTAGTCTCTCCATACAAGACACATTTCCATCTAGTGCAGTGATTTTTACAAATTATATGTATTAAAAATAAAGAAACACTCTTAAAAATAAAGGTGCTTAAAAGGTTCTTCACAGAGATGCCACAGAAGACCCATTTTTGGTTCAACAAAGAACCATTCAGTCAAAGGTTCTTTAAAGGACCATCTCTTTCTTACCTTTTTATAATCTGAAGAACCTTCCTTCGCCACAAAGAACCTTTTGTGAAACAGAAAGGTTCTTCAGATGTTAAAGGTTCTTTATGGAACCATTTAGACAAAAAGGCTCTTCTATGGCATCGTGAAGCACCTTTATTTTTACGAGTGTAGGAGATTTATTCAAACACATTAAAAAATGAAGAGAAAAATATGCATTTATAGTGTAGTGCATATTTAACAGTTTTTGGCAACTTTTGCAGAGCTCTTTTTTTTATCTTGCTAAATAAGGTATTCCTGAGGTACAGTGCATTTAAAGTCATATTGTTAACTTTTTACCACAGATGATATATTTCAGTAAGCTATACTGTATCTGTTAACATACATTCTGATGTTCAAAAACAGAGTGGATTTTGTTTTGCAACTTTGCAGATGTTTGTCATGTACAAACCACAAGGATACACTCTAAAGGAAGTTAAAAATGTAAAAGAGCATAATTGGACCCCTTGAACTACAGTTGTGGTCAAAATTTTGCATGCACTTTGCAGTATCCACAAAATGTTAATTATTTTACCAAAATAAGAGGGATCATACAAAATGCATGTTATTTTTTTATGTAGTACTGACCCGAATAAGAAATTTCACATATTGAATAAAGCATATTTTGACCTCATATGTAAATATTCACTGATTAAATAAGGATACGTAAATATTTGACACTGTCAGTAAATTGTTAATATGTAAATGGTTACATGAATGCATACAGATATTCATGATTTTTTTTTTTTTTGACTGGAAATGACTGGAAGCTATTGTTATACTCCCCTTTTAGTCATACATGTTGATCCAAACATCAATCATCAAATTTTTCATTCATATTTTAGGTGTGAATGTTCTGTTGAATGAGTCTGGCGAGTCATTCTATGTTAAAAGCTTATTTTTGGTCTAAAGAAACTTTTTACAAGATTTCACAATTTCCTGACAGAAACCCATCAAGACATGATCTGAGAGTCAGAGAGGTTGTTTTGCTCACCAGTGGGCATTTATTATCAGTTTCAGTAATACCACTGCAGTTCAATTCAAATACATACTTTCGAGAGAACTGTCAGGTTGGCTGGTTTGGCGGGTATTTACTGAACCACAGGAAACATGCTCTGAAAAATGTAGTTCGGTAAACTTTCACAGTAACTCGATGAGCAGTTTGCAAAAATCTGTCATCTTTTAACTTTGATCTCATCATCAGCAACTTCCTTCTACTCCTCAATGCAGAAGAATTTTGCTTTTCAAAACAGCCACACCTGTCATGTCTGGATGCACTATGCTTTGAAATTGTTTGAGCTTGTTCCAGCCTGTTGCTCTCACAGCCCTCCCTATAGACCGTAAACAGCCTGTCTCCCAAATTGCACTACAATGCACCGATTGCACCCACTGCTCTACACAGCACTATGCCCACGAGCAAGATTAATAAGTCAGGTTTATATTGGCTCATTATAATGCCACCCCTGTTTCCTTTGGAGCTCTTGTGCTAAACCATAAAGTTGTTATCAAGTGTTGTTCTCATACATCTTGCTTACACGACCGGCACAGTGCAATTAAAAAGTTCAATAATAGGAATCTTCACATGTCTGTAATGCAAAAGAGGTGAAGACAGACTACATCAGCATGTGAGATCATAAACATCACGATTTATTACATTTAGCAAAGATTTCTCAGAACCTTGTTGAGCAGCATGTTCCACAATTGTTTCTCACACTCTCAAGCAGTTGTTTAAATGCAGTCCTAATAGCAGCAGGTTATGCAATGGCTTTTACACAGGGTATACTGACTTCATTGGTGGAGTCAGTCATTGTGTCAGGGGAAAACTTTAGTCATAGTGTATTCATGTACACTTTCTGGTCAGAAGTTTCCCCCAGTTGGACAGGATTTTGCATCACCGTGCTTGCACAGACTTGCAATATGTATCTGTACAGGGGAGCAAATCTTACCAGTTTCTGTGCATATATTATATTGTTCAATGATCATTGGTGACAGAAGATGCACACGAACGCTAAAAGTACTGTTAATAAGTAGTAAGTTGAAATTGATGGACTAAAATCCCTAACTGCATATAGATGTACATAGATAGTTATGTATCAATCAATTATACATTATACAATTATAGCGCATGCTTAACCAGAGTGACTTGTCTAGGCCTATAGCTTTTCCACACAATCCATTATTACTTTAGAAAGTCTTTGACATGGACTTTCTTTAATTCATTTTAGAGAAGATAGTTTCCCTAGTAAACAAAGTTAGGGGAAATTAACCACATTAACCACTGATGTGTGTGTGTGTGTGTGTGTGTGTGTGTGTGTGTGTGTGTGTGTGTACATTTAGTTAAGTATCATATTTAACACATCAGGCTTTTATTGCTCATATACAGTATGCAAATATATAAACCATCCTCAAACACCTGCGGTGTCATATTTTACATTTAGATTTCAACATGAAAAAAATGTCAAACAGCAAGAATAATAATTATATGTAATGCTAAAAATGATATGGATAACCAGGAAAGCCCAAGCTGCTTCAGTCCAGTAAACGTTAATCTTACATTATTATTAAACAAACCTCATTAAAATCATTAAAGATTTCACAGCAAAAATACTTGATAAAGCCATCAATCAAAGGTCAGAAAGCATGAAGTACATAGATTGTGGGTTTATCAGCAAAATATTGATCATTGAATTTATAGACCCTAGCAATACATATCAACTATGATACAGTAGAGTAATATATTCATAAATAGACATTATACTTAATATTGAACAGAATGTTACAATGGATGTTTACTGTAAGCTGTGAGGGAATAAAATGTTATTAAAAAGTTGTAACTAACATTACCAAATAAAGTTCCAGTCAACTTATGGGGTGATACATCCTGGGGAATATAAACATTAAAATAAACTTTTTTTTTTTTTTAAATAAAAAAATAAATAAAAAAGCAAGAGATTGTATTGTGTCCTAGTAAGATAATATTAATAATTTTTTTCTTTATGTTCTTAGAATCTAATTAAAAAGTTGCTTTTTAAAAATGAAACAGTGATGTGACTAAGGAGCATTCAGTGACACATAACATGTCTAAAATGTTCTGTTTTTCGAGAAGAGAAAAACTATGCAAGGATTTTTAAGAGGTTTTTGCACATTCTGCTTTGCAGGTCATGCCCAGTGGTTTTTGCATTTAACTGATATTATTATTTAAACTGACATAGAAATGAGGGACATCACAAGCGATTTACATTTAATCATTTAGCAGATGCTTTTATCCAAAGCGACTTACAAATTAGGGCAATAGAGAAGGCAATGTGCTGTTCAGTTGCAAAGCCCTTCTTGAGGGCACATAAGTCTGAAGTAGTGAATAGAGCCAGTAATTGTTTTGTAGGAAAACATCATTGCCTTGAATTTTATGCAAGCAGCTATGGGTAGCCAGTGCAAATTAAACAGAGGTGTGACATGCATCTTTTTGGCTTGTTAAAGACTACTCTTGCTGCAGCATTCTGGATTAGACGCAGAGGTTTGATAGAACTGGCTGGAAGACCACATTTATCATCACATATATGTTTTAACTTAATAAACACCTTTTTACATAGGGCAAAGTTAAATATAAGACAAGGGTCGAACCACTTTACTCAGCCAAATAAAATGAACATTTAATTGAATATTTATATAACATTATTATCTTTAACTATTTGACTATAAATTATTAATAAACTATAAATATTTTCCCACCTGTTTATCTGTGTGAAGAATTTTCTTGTATTTGGGCATGTTGTATTCTGTTTGCAAGTGCATCAGGGGGCTGTGGTAGGATGTGGTAGTCTAGAGCAGTGTTTCTCAACTGGTGGGTTACATGCATATAAATATATATATATATATATATATAGTGGGTTGCGGCTTGATGACTATGGGAAAATGTGGGTCCCAAGGCCAAACCAGTTGAGAACCACTGGTCTAGAGTGTATATTTATGTACATCTGTGTCTCCAGTGATCGGGGTAGAGGCAGTGGATGGGTGTCGTTCACAAGCCTGATGACCTGTGGGTAAAAACTGTTTACCGGCTTTAACACTCTTGTAGCATCTGCCTTATGGTAAGTGTGAAAAGGCTGTTCTGGGGATTACCACTGTAGACATTTTGAGTTATGCTACGTTTTTTTTTTTTATTATTATTATTTGTTTTTTTACATTTTTAAGAACATCTCATTTATTATTTATTCATAATATATAAAATTTTAAACACATAACCATTTCCCTGTGCCATTAAGTGGTCATTACACCTTCATTATTTAATCTATGCAAAATTCGCCATAATGCATTATACTGTATCATTCATGTAAACCAGTGTTTATCAGCCTTTTTAAGTCCAAGATCCCTCGCCACTGCTTTAAAGGGATAGTTCACCCAAAAAATAAAAATTCTGTCATCATTTACTCACCCTCAAGTGGCTCCAAACCTGTATGAATGTCTTTGTTCTGCTGAACACAAAGGAAGATACTCTGAAGAATGTGGGAAACAGAGCAGTTCTGGGGCACCATTGTCTTCCATAGTATTTTTTTTCCTACCATGGAAGTCAATGGTGCCCCAAAACAGCCTGGTTACAAACTTTCTTCAAAATATCTTCCTTTGTGTTCGGCAGAAAAAAGAAATCAGTGGCTGTTTTTCATTGGGATTTGATTGTATAATTTCAAGATTTAAAAGCAAAAACAACTTTAGCTTTGCTCAAAACTTTGGTCTGATTTTAGCTTTGTAAAATTATACTACATAAATGATCTGACCGAAACGAAACAGCAGACGGACTGAATGAGACGCAAATTCACTCTCTGACTGCAGCAAGGTGGCGCTTATTGAAAAACAGCAATATCGCGTTTCCTTGGTTACCGCTGTAAACAAAGCAGCGCTGTACTTCAAAATACTAGGCTACTAGTTTATACTGAGGTAAGTGGAAAAGAAAATGCCATTGAAACTTATTTGAACACAGTCATTTCCCTTTAGTGATACATTCATATAAACCTCCAAAACCTTATGAATATTTTTCTACTTATATTTCGTCCATCGTGAACAGTGAGCTCGCTCTGCCTGGTTCAGTTTTGCGTCGGTCCTCAGCGCCTCTGGCCTCCGTTAACGGTCGTTTACAGACTTCGTAACAGTTCCACACAAATTACATTTTGGGAAATGATTGCAATGAAAACGTGTGCAATTCCGGAATAGACCTTTTTCTGAACACGGAAGTCTCCCTCGATTAGAACGGTGCTTTACATTTCCGGTTTCTAGACATAATTACATATTTTCAGAGCCGATAATATAATGTGAAACCGAAAGTCATTTTAAAAAATCATGTGGCGCCATTGTTTCATCACTTTAGTATCGCAATAGCCGTCTTTTTGCACTAAAGGACCGGTCATAGTTCAATGAGTGGGAAGATGACATGAGCGAGGTTAGCTGAATTGAAAACAGATGAGTGCACATACAACTCCCGATCGGGGTGAAGTTCATGGGATTTTGTACAAACATTAATTTAACATATATTATTATTTCACACTCAGTATTTTAACTTAAGCCTGCAAGCCATATATAGTGCCTGACAAGACAGATTTTCTGATACGCTAAACAAGTACTTTAAAGGAATTCCTTAGCTTACTGCCGTTACTGTAGCAGCCAACATCACGGCAACCCTCCGCACATTTTTATATGTAGTTATATTGAAAAAGTTTCTTACGCCGGTTTTTTACCCTGTTTTAACGGATTTCTATGGAGACCGGAACACGAGAGCACCCAAAAGGAAGTTAGAATCCATCATGGCGCCGCTCATCGGTTATTCATCTCGGTTATTCAGGAAAAAGGTCTATAGAGACTTATCAAAATAATTCTGTTGGACCAAAAAATTGCTGAAATTTATTTCGATTTATGGCTGGTGGACCGTTGCATCTCTAATTTTAATTGTATTTGTATTACATTTCATGCTTTGGTTTTAAACTTTAAAACTGATGCAACCAAGAAAACTCTGTAGCAATGTACAGTAACAACAATGTAACACAGTGTGTGAGAAGATTTAAAAAAAAAAAAAAAATCACCTTTGATAAAGATCTAACGTTACCAGTCTATCGATGGACGACCACTGAGCGACCACTGATTTTAAACCAATTCTCTTGTTTTGCGGTTTAAATTATTCCAGAATATTTATGGCCATGGAATTGTAAATAAATAAAAAAAATCAAATAAATAAATAAATATGTGTTTAGTTTCATTTAGTGCCTAATCAGCATCATTAGTGGCCTAACAGATTTCATGAATCATATACAACTAAGCAAACGGCCCTGCCCATTCCTGGAGTCAGAGTCTTATTAGTCATGTTTCATGTTAACTCAAAATGAAACTCTTCTCCTATGCTGACCCTTTCGAGATTAGCCTAATCTACCTCTAAAGTTTCACACTCGGGCCCATTTTTAAACTAAAAGTCTTAATAGTGGGTGATGATGTTTCAGCAGTTTTCAAAAAAAGGGAAGAAAAAAAGGGAAGAACCTGTTCTATAATAGAGAGGACAGGAATGCAGTGTGAAATGGTGTGAGTTCATATGTGAATAATACAGGGAGGGATCGAGGGAGTTAATGTGGTGTATAGGTGAGTGTTCATGTGTGTGTGTGTGTGTGTGTGTGTGTGTGTGTGTGTGTGTGTGTGTGTGTGTGTGTGTGTGTGTGCGTGCGTGAAGGGTGTAAGGGGGCAGGCAGATGCATGAAGGGCTGGTCCTGGTCTCTCATGTCTATAAGAGCAGAGCACTGGCCCTTACATGAGCATACATCTCTGAGGGACATACAGGTTGTTTCACACAGGCAAAGGAAGACATCCGGACCTGGTTGAAAGATGGGTTGGCAGAAGGCCATGCTGGATAAGCTTGCACACACTTTCCAGATCCGCAACAAGCTACTGCGCCAGGGACTTGCTGAATGCTTGGGAACTCTAATCCTGGTGGTGGGTATTTCTCCTCAATCATGAATTACTTATTATCAGCATCAAAGCTGAGGTCAGTGCAACTTAATACAAATGCAGTTTGTCAGATATTCTGAAACTGAATGTTTATGTCTCACATAATCTGTAATAAAAGTCAGGAGTACATGTTATATTGTAGTGTAATGTTGCACACATGAGTTACAGTAGAGCACCAGTTGAGTTGCTTTTCTTCTCACTCAGATTGATGACAAAGATAGACTGTAATGTTTACTTTGGTACATGCACTCAGAATTTCCACAAACAAATAAGTGAATGGTAGATTATTGCAAATTAGCATTTATATCTGCATTATTGTGCACACATTGGTGTGGTTTCTGCAAAGCTGATCTTACACCAGTGTATTTTAGTTTCTTGCAGCTGGTCCAAGGAATACTTCAGATAGAAACTATCCAAAAATCTGTTAAAATTGACAATTTAAAAAGTCCCTCAAACCTGTATGACTTTCTTCTGTGGAGCACAAAAGAAGAACTTTTTTTAAATACAATGAAAGTCAGTGGCGTAGTTTTGCATCCCACTGACTTTGATTGTATGCACAAAACATACAAAAACAATTGAAATGTACATTTAAAGGAAGTTTCCTGCATGGTCTTTTATTGATAAATGTTAATTATGTACTGAGGAACTATGCTTAAAGGAAGTGATTTGCAAATAGATAAGAAAGAAATGTGGATAGTATTTCAGTCCTGTTCATGAGAAATTCTCTTCACACACATGATAAACAGAAAAAAATTACTTAAACATCCTCCCTAATTTAGTGCGATTTTCTCTGTAACAAACAGCGCAGATAGGCATGTAATAATGCAACGTGCAGCACAGAGGCGCGTGCCAAAGCCTTCGATGAATAATACTTGTTTCACCAATCTATTATGATGCCACAATCCACACGTGATAACTTAATATGTTGAGGTTTAATGAATCACCTTAAGGCACTGTGTCAATATTATCAGAGCATATTTGCCACATCAACACCAAGGATTCGTTTTGAAATCCATTTAATCCTATTCTAAACATGTAAAATCTGTATTTTATGTTTGAAATTAATGCAGTAATTTTTTAGATGTTTAAATATTTCACGAGAGTGAAAAATGACTAACAGAAAAACATTCCTGACAGTCCCACGATTCACCACTAGTTTTCTACACAGTGACATCACTAAAAGGAAGTTCTCAAACCTTGCACTTAACTAAATGTTTGATAAATGTGTCACACGTGGCAGACTGCAGTATAGAAACTATTGCCACTGATTAAACTATTGACACTCATTAAAGAGGGAATTGACACCGAACTGCTGCTACAAAATGGGCAATTATGCGATTTTACAAGCACTGTAGAAAAAACAACTCATTTCAAGAAGTAACTCATAGTTTGTTTTTAAGGTGTGTGGCATGGGTTATACCAGAGATAATACTTAAATAGAGAGGTCATGCGATAACTGGATCACTCAACGGGTGTGATGTTTGCTGAGCAGCAAAAGGTATTCGTGTGCGAGCTACTTTGATCATGCTCTTGGTCTGTGAAGGTGACTTTATCAGCAGATGTTCTTCCTAGAGTAGAAACAGTCTAAGAACAATGGGACACACAAAAAAGCGATATAAATTGAATAACCCAAGGTTTGCATTTAGCTCTCATTACTGAATTCAAAAGGATACTTAGGGCCATGTTTAGGTGATAAATCGGTTTCGTGAGATGCCTTTTTTTTATTGACGTCATTGCTGAGTTTTACATTTATGAAAGCTCTTCAATGCACCCCAGTTACATGACTTTGGTAAAGTCGTTGCGTGATCCTGATAGTTCAGTATAATGCCACAAGTATTTCAGTTCAACTCTGAGGTGACCTTTACAATGGAAACTTCAGCCACAAGCAGTTTGAAATTGCTTTTTGTCAGAAGGGACTTGTAATGACCTGTCTGAGATGTCATATGTGAAAATTGCAGCCCTTAATCACTATAGATTTGTAGTGTTTGAACAAAAGGGAATACTTAGTTTATTTTTAGCAGAGTTTGAAACGCAACCTGCTATTTTCATCACCAGTTTAAAGTATATGTTGTGACTCACAATGAAGTGAAAGGCCTACTCATAGTTGGTAAAATGAGTCAAAAAAGATTTGTTCTGATATAAATGGTACACATAAAAATGGTGTTGTTTTCAAATAGTGATTAACACATGTTCTTGTTTCACAACATTTACAGATGTTTGGTTGTGGTGCGGTGGCCCAAATGGTACTAAGTGGAGAAAGTCATGGTCGCTTTCTCTCTGTAAACCTTGCTTTCGGGTTTGCTGCTACCCTTGGAATCTTGGTTTGTGGCCAGGTGTCAGGTTGGTAAACTCCTCTAAAATTGCATCCTAAGCTGTTGCACTGAGTTTTTATAAAAACTTCTTTGCGGATCAACTTATGGGATGAAAGTTTTTTTTGTTGTTGTTTTTTAGGCGGACATTTAAATCCAGCAGTTACATTTGCTCTCTGCCTCTTGGGAAGAGAAAAATGGAGAAAGTTCCCTGTGTACTTTCTGTTCCAAACAATTGGAGCCTTCTTGGGTGCCGCAATTATCTTTGCTGAATACCATGGTACATGTTATGTAATATTATTCTCTTTCTTGTCGAAACTGTATATTATGTTTCTTCTTTTTCTTACACTTTTTTTGGTTTTTTATTTTAGACGCAATGTATGATTATGCTGGAGAGAAAAATGAGTTGCTTGTAACTGGGGATAAAGCCACTGCTGGTATTTTTGCTACGTACCCAAACCCACATCTCACCATCTTGAATGGATTTTTTGACCAGGTCAGTAACTGCAAGCTTGTAATTAATCTATATATTTGCTTTTGCGTTCCCTTGAGAATCCCAAAACTCTTTCAGTGCTATTTTTGAGTGAATGCACTTCATTGAAATATAGTTTTTATCCCATCACCATGTCCCCTTAGATGCACTATATTTATTATCTTTATTATATTTACATCTATAAAATATTACCATCTTCACAGGTGATAGGCACAGCATCTCTGATTGTCTGCATCCTGGCCATTGTGGACCCCTACAACAACCCAATCCCTCCAGGTCTTGAGGCCTTCACGGTGGGATTCAGCGTCCTTATCATTGGACTCTCCATGGGCTTCAATTCTGGTTATGCTGTTAACCCAGCTAGGGATTTCGGGCCTCGTCTTTTCACTGCCATGGCTGGTTGGGGTGGTGAAGTCTTCACGTAAGTTTTTACATTTAATTTCCATTACATGAACTAATTAGTTACATCATGAACCAACTTGCATTGATTTCGTGCTGATCTGCATTTGTCAATGATGAAACAGACTTCAGTAAAAACTTACGAATGTTTCTCCTCTGGTTTGCAACAGTACCAGACAGTGTTGGTTTTTGGTGCCCGTCTTCGCCCCCTTCCTGGGATCCATTATTGGTGTGATTGTGTACCAGCTGATGGTGGGGTGGCATGTGGAGGGAGAAGTACGGGACAAAAAGAATAAAGCTAAGGAAGAGTCTTTGAAACTTAATGACGTCACCAGCAAGGATTGATCTACATGATCTCCATCAGCAGTTCACACCATAAATCCACATAAACTTTCTGCTTTAAGTCTCTGAGTTCAATAAATATGTCTTGTTCCACCTAAGGCTCCATCATCAGAGGGGATTCTGGTAGTCTTGCAGACCATCAAATGGACTTAAAATAAAATGCTGCAAATGTCAAGATTCCAAAGTTTTTAAAAATTGTTTCTTTAGCATGATTCTTTTTTCTTCACACATCCTCCAGATTCCTCCTTTAAGGGAAAAAGGTGTTTCTTCAGCAACACGAATTATATTAATTCACTGTTTTTAAATTTAGTAAAAAATTTAGTGTAGCATCTATCAATATTTACAATATTTCACACTTTTATATTACTGTTATCCAAATATGTTGCCATTCCTGTTGAGAAGGGTGAGCAGTTCTACTAAAAAATAGTTATAATACTTAATTCTTATTTTTTTTTGTAAATACTTTGTATTGTCATCCTCATTTAAAGCATTTTTCCCTTCTATTACATAGTAAGAATTGCAACTTAACATAAGCATTTCAAGAAAACATGTTACGGTCAATAGCGTAGTAATCCTGCAATTGTATAGCATTACAGTCTTTAGACTATATTCATTTCATCTTCTCATGCATCTGTTAATGTCATGATTTTGTCATTGAATGTTTTGAAGCAATGGATTGTTATCCTAATAAAGTTTTTTTTTTTTAAATAAGTTTCGCAATGTGATGTGATGTCTGTCATTTGTATGTTGTGTAGCTGAAACCACCCTTGCTGCTTCTTTGTTAAGGATGTGCACGTTCATGTATTCCTCCAGGGTTGTAGTCTGTTTGTAGTGGAATTTAGCATTATGCCAAATGAATGCAACAAGTCTAATTAAGGACTTATGAAACAATAGGTGTGGACTAATGGAGGCTTACATTTAAGTATGAGCGAGTAAGAACATTTACAGTCTTTCAGGTTCACATTCAATTAAAGCTATTGGGAGATAACCTGGGTGTGTGCATATTAAGAGGGAAGAGGGAAAAAGGGAAACCAATCTTTAAAAGGGAATTAATACAATTACTTCAATCAAGCCTCAACACGCAAGGTTAAAGTTCTCTGAACTCATATTTGTTATCCCTGATATATTTCCCAGAACCCTTTGAAAACAAATTGTTGCTAACAACACAGTAACGTTGACAGAGCAATAACTCACAGTTGTTACATTAATAAAACCAATTACAAAACAAAGGAAGACCAGCCTCCTCTACACATAAATCAGTACATTTAATCCAAGCTTGCAGATTGATGATTTGGCAAGAAATCAAGTAATTCCTTTCTCCAGAAAGTGTATGGATTAACGCTGCCATTCAAAAGTTCGTGGTCACCAAGTTTTTAATCAACATTTTCCAATGAAGTCCAATGAAGTTTATCAGAAAACAGTAGCTAAAAATATAATTACAATTTAAAATAAACTGTTTTACATTTAGTCATTTAGCAGACTTATAAATGAGGAAAAGAGTAGCAATTTTCTTTTTAAATATATTTTGAAATGTAAATTTATTTCCATGATGGCAAACCAGAATTTTACTCCAGTCTTCAGTGTCATGTGATCCCTCAGAAACCATCCAACAAGCAGATTTGGTGCTCAACAAACATTTCTTCTTATTCTCAGTGTTGAAAGTTGTGCAGCTTCACATTTTTAGGTTATATTTTTCAGGACATGAATCGAACTTTAGAACGGACAGCATTTATTTGAAATAGAATTTTGTAACAAAGTAAAAGTATTTGCTGTCCCTTTTGATTAATTTGAAGTATTCTTGATTAATAAAACTATAAATGAAAACTTCTGAACTGTATTAATCATCATCCACATGCTTGGTTCCTAGTTACTATATCAACATGCTAAATTCTTTGCTTAAAGAGCAGCTCGTCTCTTCCTGCAACTTATGCAAGTCAGATATATCAGGAAATCTCAACATGGCTCATATTGCACACCTTCACAAAGCCCTCTCTTTTTAGTAAATATGACGCCCTTGGCCATCGCGTCCTTTCTCTCCTTGCAGTACATTATCTCGGACTGCTTCTCTGTGCCTGAGGCACTCTCAGCACACCAGGTTTTTCTCAGTACTCAGTTCTCTAAGTACTCATTTTTCTTTGAAGGGGAACACTTCCACACGACAGATCTTGTCCTAATTACCTCTCAGTATGGGAAACAAGTTGAAAAAGTACCATGACAAAAACCTGTGCCCTTGTTGAGACTCTACACGCTTATCTTTGTGCAAGGTATCCAGTGCTGGCTTAGAGCCCACACACCTGCATGGAGGTCTCCGAGCACGTGTTTCATTTTTAACTTGCGTTTAGATAACGCATGCCAGATTTAATGAGGTGTGAAATCTGTAGTTATTTCTGGTTTTTTTTTTTTTTCTTTTTTTCTTTTTTTTTTTTAATCGATCTGTTTGGATTATTTAAGGACATTTTGCTTGATAACACAAAGTATTGTGCTTGGGTGTGGAGTTCTTACGTAAACAGGAATATACTGAGTAGCTAATTACAGCATATGTCCTCGTCCGATTCAGCTTCCTGTGTACAAAATTATAGACACGAATGACACGAATTTTCCTCGATGGCTTGCATGGAAAATTCAATGAGAAGGAATTTCATAGTGTTGGTTTCTAGTTTGGAAAAAAATAAATAAATACAAATCTGAACAGGAAATGATCTTCTTTGTGTAGCACATAAGCACTGTTTAGTAACCTAAGAAGTCAGACAGCATAACATTCAGCTAAGAATGTGAGTGGTTTTAATAAAACGCCCTATGGGATGACGCCTCTTTTTTTTTTTTCCTGTGCAGAAACCTGTAATGTTCCTGAAAATCCTCTTGAAAGACTTGACTGGCGTAGCTATAAACATCGGCCTCAGCACCACATGTGAATTCCAAAAGAACATTATGTCTTTTCATCTTTATGCTAAGCAATATGTGCAGTTTGTAGATTTATAACTGATTTTATTATTTATTTTATGTTAGCCAAATTGTGTTTTTTTATACTGTATACTCAGTATTGTCAAACAGACACGATTCCTATGGGCAAAATGTGCAGGTCATGATATAGTTGCACTCTTTGAGGTCCATAAGTACTTGTAAAGCACATTCCCAAGTTTACAATGTTGTTTCCTGTTTTGATGCACCAAACGTGCCTTAAGACATGCTTTTTAAAGGGTCACTGGATCTTTTGCTGGGAGCTAAGGCATCGCAGCACCCAGATACCTTTAAGATGCTGCCAACGAATATGTTGCCCACATGTGGAAAAACAAGCTGAGAGGAATCCATACTGATGACACTTTTTCAGATGTTTTTCAAAGGAATTGCGCTCGGACCGTAAAACCTGTACCTGATTTTAAATCTCTGGTCTTTTATTTTTTAGCAGGGTTGCTCTGGAATTTTTCAGTAGCTGATTAAAACATGAATACCTTGCTTGAAAATGATAATATAGCATGCTGTAGCAACATCAAAATGATGTGAATTGTACCACATTCTATGCAGAATATCTTAAGGATATAAGTTTTATTCACGTACAGGCATTAGAGTGTGCACAACCCCTGAGGAGCTTACAAAAAAAAAAAAAAAACAGCAGAATGAAATCTCTATTTTTTTCCCTCCAGGACATTACTCAAGTCTAAATAACTTGTCAACATGCCCTTAATGGGGTTTTAGCCTCTGATAACATTGCAGTTATTTCAACAAACCATCTTCTAAGGTTAACAGTGAAATGAGGAAACAAAGAAATGCTTAAAATGTTTGGATCTATTTTCATCAAGACATGGTTTAACTGTAACAAATAAATACATTTTCAAGGTTTAAGTGACCTGCAAGATATAATGTTGTCTGCGTTGTTGAACTATCATATAGCCTTACACTGGCTTTGTGGCCTCAACTTTGTGGAATCTATTGTGACAGTAAATTGTACAATGGCTCTTTTTATTCACGACCTTTTGTGCTCTTCCAAACAATCACCTATTCTTACCATATCATCTTCTGTCATGTGTGTGTGTTTTTTTTTTTTTTTTTTTGTGGTTGTGATCTTTAATCAGGAAACCACAAATCACAATTTTCCGTCAGGGACATGTTTGCACTTCTGCAATCTGTACAAACCAACAGAGCATCATTTAGATGTAAGGAGTGTTTTGCTTATTTGAGTTTCATTCAGGGACTTTAGTCTCATTTAGCAGATGTTTTGTCAGGTATCATCTTATTTATCTGATCACCCTTCAGTTTTTTTTTCAGCTTCCTGATGCATTTTTATGAAGCAAGATACGTGCAGTTGCTGCACAATGACCATTATGACTAATTTCCATAACTGTATGCTTGTGGGAGAACAGAAAAGGTTGTGATCAGAGATACAAATACACAGCCAATGGAAAGAGGGCAACAGTAAAAGATAGGAACTCAATCACGCTCTTTCGGGGTGGGGACATCCTCTGTTATCTAGCTAGATATCCTATGGGAGAGCTTCTACTTATATACAATTACAAGCAATTTCTATGGTCCTGTCTTATGTACTGTAAATGATACCTATGCTGCATGTGTGAGAACAGATAGAGCTTGTGCTACGTGTTTGATTGTACTTTTGTTTATTGTTTATGGACACTCTTATATTAGGGACAATTGTGACAGTGACTAAACACTATTGGCTTATTTGCATAGAACACTAAATACATCTAAATCAATGATAACAGAGCAATGCAGATGTAAGATATACATTCAATGGTACAAATGCTGTCAATTATGTTATCTTATCTCTGGAATGTATTTGCTTAAGCCATTATGCCACAGTGACCTCAAGGGCATCCAAAGATATCGATATATATGTGTTACCAAATTATGATAATGATAATAAAACAAAAGCAAACAAACACACACAAAAAAACAAATTGATGTAACACATTTGGCTGTTCAGTACACACCTGCTCAAACTTTCAAAAAGCTGTCACACCCTATCTCTTGTACAGGCATGTCTTTGTCTTCTTGTTGGTTATCTCATTGTTGCATCAGTTTTGACTTGACAAAAATTTGTTCTGTGATTGTAAATGTTGCCCATTTGCTTATCTGCATAGCAAAAATCTTGCTACTAAAACAGTACCAGAGAACTACCGTATAACAGTGGAATGCAAATGTGAGATTCTTCTGGAGTATTGTATGAGAAAATGATACTTTTATCTGTATCACACCTCGTATCCCTGTCAGGTATCTGTTATTGTGCTACAATGGTCTCAGATCCTTCAAAAGGCATTTATTTATGGTATATGATTTATAAGATTTGTCATTATGAACTTACGTGTGTGTGTGTGTGTGTGTGTGTGTGTGTGTGTGTGTGTGTGAAGTGAGAAACTGCAATAGCATATTGTGTTTCTGGCTTTGATTTCCACACTTGCATGTCAACCTCACATTTACTCCTCTCTCCCACTCAAACTATGTCTGCTTTACACCCTAACATACTTGCACAGACATGTTTTTCATCTTTTCCTCTGCTGAAGAGCATTATAAAGCAGTATGTCAAAAGAAACAGGTAAAGTTAGCTTGATGATTATAAATCTGGCAAAACAGTTAAGGAGGTGCCCCTCCACCTCTTTGCAAGTTGCAACAAAGTGTGTATGTCAACGGTACTTTTTTGGAAACATCAACGTTTACTATATTACATGTGGTATTAATAATGGTATTTTTGATAGAAATGGTTTTCATATATTTTACACTATTTCCTAATCATACTAACAAGACAACAGTCAGCAGGATATAAAAAAACAATTGCAGATGTAGGCTTATGCAATTCAAGAATAATCTACTGTTAAACAAAACAGTTGTTTTAAAAACTTTCAGGCTTTCTTCAATACTAAATCAATTTTAGAGGCATATTTTAAATGTATTATTGTTTTCCATTAAAGAACATTCCTATTTCTCTATTTTACATGCACGGAATGCAGCTTACATAAGCATTCCTTGTTAATTATACAGTATATCTTTTGTTAAGTTTGATCTGTATTTGACCTGACGTTACCTTATGTCTTTTTGGCAAGGTACAGAATATCGTCTTTGATCAGGACCCAACCTCAGTTTTTCAAAATTCAAGAGAGGGATGGCATTCTGTAAACCTAACAGATGTCTGTGATTTTTTTAAGATGTTAGATATGTTAGGGATAATGTACAGTCAGACGGTCATTAGCAAAATAACTGAATAAATGCACGTGAAATATTAATCTGATTTGAAATAATTTTAAGCAAGACGACAGATACTTCTGAGTCCTGATCAATATGCTGGTGCTAAGGTTGTTATAATGACTGTGTGACTGCACCTTTATTTTCCTGTAATAACTTTACCCTACTTATCCCACAGCTACATATCAAATAAATAAATACATGGAAATCGGCAATAATCATGGATTTGGCAGTGACTCCCTGGACAACGGTCATTATTTTGAAAAATTATTGCTGAATCACAATTAATTAGTCAGCAATGCATGCCTGTCAGTTCTTCTATAAGACACCACTTAGTCAGTTAGATATGTTTCAAACAGTGGGGTGACTGTTCCATCTTTCCATTCAACAAGGATCTCGCCTCGCTGGATGGAGGGAGACTGAGCAGTTTTCATAGGGTGCCGGGTTAGAGGAGCTCTCTCACTAGGCACCGGGGACCCTGGCAGACTGGTTTCTCCTGTTGGAGTGTAGGATTTCAGCACCACCACAGTCTTCTTCCTCCTGTGCATGAAGATAAAAATTGATCAGTTACTCATAAAGCGGGAAAACCAAGTTGTTGAGTCATTCCTTGTCATGAAAACTCAATGAGCAATTTCATAGATCAGTTTCATTTCAAACAAAAATCAATTCTGTCTGTACATTCATATAATTAAAGTCTTGCATTGAGAAGACCTTGAAGGTTTATTTACCAAAAAATAGAATTATCTTACCTGTTCTGGTAGATGTTAAGAGTGAGGATCACAAGCCCAAGTAACAAGGCCAAACTGCTTAGAAGCAACATTGTCATTTTCCAGCCCGTTCCTGTTATTAAACACAGCAGAATATCACAATCTAACATTCTTGTTTTGTGTATCAATTACAATTTTTTTAAACATATTTTCTGTCATTATTCATTATTCAATGTATGACTTTAATTTATGAATTTATCAAATTATTTATTTGGCTAATCACCAAAGATATGGCACCATGTTTAGATTTCCTCTCCTCTGTTGCCCTCATGTGGACATCAGATGAACTATTCCAGGATCAGTTTGTTTGTTTAAATCATATTTCTTGACTGATTTAACAGATAAAACAAATTTATTTTTTTCAGAAACGGATGAGCTCTTTCCACACTCACCATATTCTGTTGTAAACACATTAACAGAAGGCCCATCCAGCTCTATACTACTTTGAGGTTCAGCCGATGCCTCTGACAACTGTGTTGCTTCAGTGGACTTTAATTTGGAGGTCTGGACATTATTCCCAGCTTATGTAAAAAAAAAAAAAAAAAAAAAAAAAAAAAAAAAATTATATATATATATATATATATATATATATATATATATATATATATATATATATATATATATATATATATATATATATATATATATATATATATATATATATATATATATATATATATATATATAAAGAGATTATAAAGACACAATCTTGCAATATATCATAGAAATTATTAGAAGCAGAATAGATATAGTTCACAGGGTTCCCACCTTTTTGACCAATGAATTTTAAAGTCCTGCATAAGTATATTAAAATTTTACAGAGATTGCTGGGAAGGATTTTCATTTTGAATTGTCAGGTACCAAAATAATAAATAATTCTTATAATTCATAAAATGAATAATTAATTATAACTTATTTGTGTCAGCTTGAGGCTTCCTGAAGCTTCAAACGAAAAAATGTTATGCTTCCATGACTGTTTTGATATTTCCAAATTTACAATACTGTGGGAACCCTGGTACAAATGAATATGACCAGATGAGCAAGTAAAAAAAAAAAAAACACACACACATGACAGAAGATGATATGGTTTGGTATAATGGAAATGATAGCAGGCACTCAGCAGTCTGAATTTTAACTGAAGAAGTATATGAGATGTCATTAATCAGAATGATGAGATGGCAGAATACAACATAAAACACAGACCCATCATTTATGAAGAATTTCTAATCTACTTCGCTTACAGTGCCAATAGCGAATTTGTGTGAGGATTCGGGGTCCAGTCGAAAGTGTCTGCTGAGAATCTTGTAACGCATTCTGGCCGTGATGTGTGCTGTCTGTCTCCTCGCATACCGTTTGATTAGCCAGCGTCCTCCACTTGCTGCCTTTCCCACGATCTTTGGAAAGGAAGACCTTGGAGGAATCATGACGTATGCTCAGGTGCAGACCCTTGCCGTGTAATGTCAGGAGACCCTTTTTAGAGCAGCTCCAGGCCTGGCCTTCACGATCCTCCTCCTCAGAGCTGCAAGCTTGCAGCCAAACGCTCTCATGCTCCTGGATCTGAGGTGCAGTTAAACACCCTCCTGTCTGTTGGTTGCTGATGGAGCGTGTCTCAGGGTTCCAGTGCCACTCTTGCAGAGCCGAATCTGCTCTGCACTCTTGCAGGCTTAACCTGCTGCTGACCTGACCTTCATTTACATGTACACACTTTCTCAGCTCTTCATTCCTGATCAGGAATCCTGTAACTTCTGCAAGGAAAGGGAGAGATTACCATAGTTTATAATACCAGATGATATACATAAAAAAAAATCTTTAATTATACTGTACATCAGAATCCTCACATACATCTGCTGCTGGCACTATACAAACAACTTCACAGATAGAAGCATAAAAGACAACAGTCTTGACAAGTTAGAACACCATCCTTAACTGTAGCAATAACATTATTAAATATTTACGAATTAGTAAACACAAAAAAATACACTCGTGGTGCTTTACTACTTCGTCTTAAACTGTGACCTGTATTGTAGAAACATCATAACACATAATCTTATCCTATCTGTTTAGTAACCATCACAACTTCAATTACGAAATAGAATTTTTTCAAATCTTAAATTAAGAATTAAGACAGGAAGTTCCTGTAATACAGCCAAGTTAGCGACTGACAAATAGTAAGCTAATTTATGACAGCATTGTTTATCGACAAGCTGAATTTGTTCCACGAGTTTAAACATTAAAATAAAGATATTTGTTGTTATGTAATATATTAGCTACTAAGATTACATATTCTTTACCTTGAAAAACAAGTGTTGTGAGAACAAAAGTGCAGTATCCTCTCCAAAAGACATCCATCACTGCCAGGATTGTGGCGCAATAACAACGCTAAATCTAAAATATTTGACTTACAGATTACAGTTATGATCTGTTCTGATAAAGATAGCGAATAAAGTATTATTTCCCAGCACGCATGCTATTCCCCTAAAGCAAAGCAAAGCAAAGCAGAGAGTGAAGAACGACAATGTTGATCCACCCGATAGTGGACACTGTAGCACAACAGATTTTCACTTGAGAGAAGACTGTAAATTTATGGCGCATGAAGCGCAAAAGTGTTCAAAGAGTGAGTGCAGAATACTAATTAACAAGAGACTATGAAAGGCAATTAAGTGTTCTGCTATGTTGGAGGAAAGGCATTAAATTTTAAGTTAGATAAGGAAAACAAAACAACAACCATTTTGCACAACACATATATTAATGTAAAAGACGTTTATTTTCAGCATAAACATTAATGGGAAAGAAATGTGAACTGTAATCTACAAATGTACAAAGAGGAAGATCATTTTGTGTGGTTCAACAATTCGAATGGCATTCCATTCAAGCTGAGATGACAGAGCTTCTGTTCTCGTTGCTATGTTGTTTCTAAGCTGGTGTTGACTGAGTCAGGCCCTATTTAAAGAGAATGGGAGCGTGAACGAAAAGACTTACAGCATGTATTTGGGTTTCTATGGTGCCGAACGTGTAAAATAATGCTACAAAATTCTACTTTTCTAGACTACCAATTGTGCTTAAACAGTATGGATAGTCACTGTAAAATGCCACTTTTGAAAGTAAAATAAAAGTAGGCCTATGCTCAACCTGAAGATAATCTGTCTTTGTACCACTATTATTGTGTTACTGAATACATTTATTAGTAGAGCATTTTTACACTGGCACTGATAACTGAAAAGTCACTTCTGCACAGATCTCAGTATAAGTCCAAGACATCTGCCATACAGTTTCAGTCAAGAGATATGATATAGGAAAATATCACATCAAAGTGAGGACATTTCTCTAGAGTAGAACTGAAATTTAAATCATACTGTAAGAATTGTGCGACTGGTAGACCTACTACTACTACTAATCAGTAATGCTATTTAAAGTATGCTGTACATATCCAGCAAATGATTTGTTTTGTTTATTAATGTTTTTACAGAATCTGAATGAACAGTTTACGTGAGAGCATAAGGCCTTTGTTCTTTACGTGGTCAACAAAAGATGGGCTGGACTCCATCCTGCCCTCTGCCTCCCTCTCTGATGCCCATCTCTTTACATAATGGGGCATGCTCACTAATACTTTCACGAGCCTATACATCTTTGAACTCTCTGACGGGCCTCTTGTGCACAAAGTCATTAATTTTCCATTGCTGTCTACAAATGCATACATACATATTGTGGTAAACAGTTTACGTGGTTATCGTGTGAGGTTGACAATACTGTATATTGTTACATGCTAACCTTTCCTTTTCGCTTTTTTCATTAATTGTTTTTTGTTGCATGATTATTTTACTGCCTTTATGCCTTTTTTAATAATTATTTTTTTATTCAAGGACATTTCAGAATTTATATTTGTATTTTGCTTTTCAGTGAGAGGACTTGCTCAAGTCTTTCAGAAGAAGGAAACTTTGTACCTCCCACAGAATGCTAACAATTAGATCTTTCACAACTAGATACCAAAAGAGATTTTGATATCTGTATGATGTAGGAGGGTTACAGGCAGCTTCTTGTTTGCCATTGTGTTGCAAAAAGTAAAACGAGGATGCTAGAATCTTGTCTTTATTTCATGATTAACTAATAAATAAATAATATGTGATTTTGTTTAGGCTATTTGAAAGCCTGCATCTGCATTAAGTCCCACTTGGCATCAGGTCTTTGTGATTACGGCAGAAAATTCTATGCACTTATCCTAAATCATCCCCATATCATATTATCACATTATCTCAACCAAATTGAAATTAGTATCTAAATTAAACCATGTTTGCAAGGGAACCAGTGTATTTCAAAGACAACCACTACATCAACTGAACCCATTTGGTGGCAATTATCTAAATGTTTTACATATGCTCAGTTCGTCAGCCTTCAGTAGGGAGGAGCAGGAATCATCTATGGCAAACACTCAGCTGTTAACCCTTCTGGTATTGTATATTAAGATAAACCATGACCAGAAATAATAACCATATATTAATAACCTTTTGAACTTAGAATATAGGTCTGTCTTCACATATTCAAATGCATAGAAAGCAGATCTGGTGACATCTGGGGGGGGGACAAGTCAAATGTAATGACATGGTTTAACCACTAAATGGCTGTAGATTTAATCCCTATAGTTGTTGAGGAGAAGATGATGATGATGACCTGTTTCATCGCCATCAGAAGGCCATAACTGTGCTCTTCACATCAGAATGAGGGTTAAACAGTGCTCTCTAGCTCATCCAGAAAAACCTCCTTGGTAGCTCTTTGCTTGAATCCAAGAAAGATTTATTTCCTTCCACAGCACAAAGGAATTGTACATGTAAACATCCAGCATATTGAAAAACAGTGCCATGGGCCAGCAAGGTGTCTTGTCTAAAGATAGGAGCTTTGGCTTATTCCTACACACAGTTCCAACCGTGGTCAATTTTCTCTGAAGAAGCTTTGTGCCAAGGGCATTCCATGTGAAGAAAGTGTTGCACGTTATTGTGTGTCTCTAGAGACAAGCTGTCATTTGGAGCACAGTGTGTCTGTCCTGATTTTTTTCAGGCTGTGCCCTAGCCTGTGAAGACCTACATATTTCAGGCACAGCTTGTACTGGCATCACAGGCTGCCCAGACTTTAATATTTGACAGGGTTACTTTGCATGAATTGTTTGAAGGGGCACCAACCTCTGAACTGGATCAGGATTGTATATTAATGGGAATTTTCACCCATTTTTTTTCAAATGTCACATTTTTGCCATTCTTGCCTGGCAGGTCTCTTTGACATTAAATCGGATGACTTTGAAAACTGCACAGTGGCATAGAGACCCCATGTCAGTGCAGTCTTCATTCCATGCATCCTTCAGCAAACACTTGACAACCTATTAAATTTGTCATGTCAACTAATTCTTTGAATTGTATTGAAAAACAATATATATATATATATATATATATATATATATATATACACAGTGCCTTACGTTAGACTGCTTTAATTTTTTTTTTTTTACTTTTACTTTTTTACTCCATAAAGCACAGTGATGTGTGTGTTGCAGTGATGTTTTTCCTTAATCTGTATAATCTGTAGCTATAATTCTCCTATCTCCATATATGATCTTGGAGCTCAACTAGAGTGACCATCTTGGTCACCAAAAGGGTATGAATATATGCAATGGAATCATTTAAGTTTTTATTTTTATTTTAAATAAATCTGCAAATATGTTAAAAACCTGTTTTTTGCTTTGTCGTTATGGTGTATGGGGTGTAGATTGGTGTGGGGGAAAAAGAAATAATTTAAAGCAGTTTATTTAAAGCAGCAACATAACAAAATGTGAAAAAATTAAGGAGTATGAATACTTTCGCAAGGCACCGTGTCTGTCTGTCTGTCTGTCTGTCTGTCTCTGTGTGTGTGTGTGTGTGTGTGTGTGTACACGTACACACATACACACACACACACACACACACGAACTGTGATATAGCCTTACAGAACATACATACAGAAAAAAATAAACAAACAAACAAAGAAGAAAATTCATTACAAACAAATAAATACATGTATTACAGTATAGCCCGCAGCGGATGCGAAAGTTTTTACAACGTTTCAGACGCTCAAACTTTGCGTCACTCCGTGCACCGCAGATAACGGTGACGTTCTACACACGTCTGGTCCGTCACTATGGCTGCAAGAGACGCGAGATGGTGAAAGCTTGCTTTAATACAGTTAGTATATCCTTAATACCTCTTATCTGCCGTTCTTTTGTCTAATAGCAGAAACGGCGTATGTCATTTTCATATTTGGAGCCATTTATTTCAGTATTTGCTCTGAAACGAAGAGGATTAACAGGAGAACCCATCAGCTGCTTTCATTCAGGGTTGGTAGCTACTTAGATTTATGAAACGTTATATATATATATATATATATATATATATATGTATCACTCCCAATTACATGATATATAATAATTTTTGAGATTAATTAAATGTCAGTGCTGTTATTGTAAAAGAAGCAGTAGCCTATTTCATATTTCACATCTTGCTGTCGAGAGACCATCCATCTGGACATGCTGCTACAATCCGATTTAATGCAGTGCAACGCAACTGTTAGTTTGAACAGCCTCACTGTCTCAGGAAACTCTTCACAACTGATTTCCGTGCCCTGCCTTGTCTTTCAGAAACGACATCTCTAGTTTATAAAGTAAACAAGCAGCGCTCTTCCAAAAAATGGCGAAAATGTACCACAAAGAGAAAAGCATTCAGATAAAGAGCAGCGCGTCGGCGCTGTACAACAACCTGAGCGTCCTGCGCATCGCGCCGCGATGTCTCACCTATTTCACGGTGGTCCACGCCAACGTGGTGAACATGGTCAGCGCCTCCTGGGACGGGTTGAACTATTCCCACCGACAGCTGCAGTCTAAAGAGGGAAACGTGGCCACCAGCTCCTCACTTATCATGCAGGTAAGAAGACTACAGTACCATTTGAGTCCTAATAAAGATTTACGATTATACTGGTTTATTTCAGTTTTGCCTACAATGTCTAAGTGCTGTCACTAAATTACTAATCTGACACATTTTTTTGTCTGACAGGCAGCCTGGTGTGTCCTACCCTCAAGAGATCTTCTTGTTCTCACCTCACAGAAAGGGATCCAGGTGGGTCAAGTGTTATGCCAGGCTACTAAAATAGTTTATTTGCCCAGTAAACATGACTTGAACTGTGTTTATTCATCAGATGTATGAATCAGATGGATCAATTATGGTCTATTGGCATGCACTGGACACGCCAGAGACCCCTACTGGTCAGTGCACACTTCTGTCTCTGTAAACACAGTAAATGTTAATTATTTTTGTTTCTTCATTTTCACACCCTTTAACTGTGGGAAATAGATTGTGACTACTGTGTACCTGTCCAACATTGTCTGTTGTAATTTTCCAGCAAAGGCAGTGTTTGCTCGAGGAATTGCAGCAGTGCGGGAAAAATATATTTGTGTAGGTGAGTGGCTTCATCTGTCAGCAGTGGCTATATAGGGTACTGTTCTAATCTGTGTACATATTAGCTTAGTATGTGCGCTAAAAGTGCCCTTTTAAATTCCTCTAATCTTCCTTCAGGGGTCTCATCTGGCTCAGTGCTGGTCTTTGACGTTCCCAGTAAAGGCAGTAACATCACCCTGTCTGAGGTTTTGGAGGAACATAAAGAAGCAATCACAGACATTGCCTCTGAGTGCTCAGGCAGTCTGGTATTAACTTACAGCAACTTTCATATAAGTGTTATTTTTGTGAACCATAGGGCAAATGCTATTTATAGTTTGTTTTTGTTTTTTCTTCAGTTGGTTTAAGTTACTGGTGGTTCAGGTGTTTTATTATTAAATTAATTTCTTTTTTAGGAGTGCATTGCAGATTTAGTTAGTGCTGATGATTCTGGCCTCCTCTGTGTGTGGAAATCAGGAGAAGATTTTCAACTGCTCAACAAGATCCCTGGTTTTGAGTATGTTGGGAATTAACAATCACTATACAAAAGACAATGGGTTGCATTCATGAAACATTTGCAAATATATTAGTATATTCTGAAAAATTTGCATATAAGGTGGACCATCCTGAAAAAAATTCACGAAGAGTTTGTAAACCTCAGAATTGAGGTTCATCTACACCAGTGGTCTCAAACTCGATTCCTGGAGAGTCACAGCTCTGCAGAGTTTAGCTCCAAAGCACACCTGCTTGGAAGTGTCTAATAATCCTGAAGACCTTGATTAGCTGGATCAGGTGTGTTTGATTAGGGTTGGAGCTAAACTGTGCAGATCTGTGGCCCTCCAGGAATTGAGTTTGAGATCAATGATCTACACACTTATTGATTATTAGTAAAATCCCTGCCTATAAATTACAACACGATTTTATGTGTGCAGAATCCTGTAGGATAAATTGGACTCCCTCTTCAGGTTTTGTTTAGCAGTGAAACCTACCTTGGATAACTAATTTATTGATTTAGTTATTTAATTTGGTGATTATATATTATATTATTATTATTATGGTAAGTTTGATCAAAATGCAGTGCCATAAGTTTTCCTAAACCTTTTCATTAATCTGAAAATTCACGTCAGAGTGACTTTACGAACAATTTACACAAAAACACAAAACAATGTGCCTGTACACATCTGCTTGTGTTTCATGAAAGAGGCCCACTAATACTTATGCCAGTACATCATTAATATAATATGTATACGTGTCTCTCAGCACAAGTTGTTCTTCAGTAAAACTCTGGAAGGGTACAGTTATCGCAGGCTATGGGACGGGACAGATCCGTCTGTATGAGGGGGTCACAGGTATACTGCATGCAGAGGTCAATGCCCATGCACGCTGGATCTACTCACTGGACATCGCCCCGTTCACTGGACTGGTGAGAAAAGCATTATGTATACAGTCAGTATGTCGCACAGTTAATGTATGCAACTGTACATATGTACATTTTAAGTAGTACCGTAATTAACACAAATAGTCTTAATTAAGAAGTTGTTGCATTGAGATGTATTTTATTATAAATTCTATTATTTTATTATGGTTTATTATTTATAATGGTGAACTCTCTTATACTGATATTGTTTTCCTTTGTTCAATGAAAAAGCTGATCTCTGCAGCAGAAGACTCCTGGGTTAGAGTGTGGCATCTGAGCTTGACTCCAGAGACTAATAGCGTAGAGGTAAAAACCACTCACAGACAAAAACAGTACACTACCGTTCAAAAGTTTGTGGTCAGTCAGATTTTTTTGAAAGAATTTAATTATATTACTCAGCAAGATGCATTAAATTGATCAAAAGTGATAGTGATAAATGTTTCTTGAGCACCAAATCGGCATATTAGAATGATTCAGCAAGATCATGTGACTCTGAAGACTGGAGTAATAGTGAAAAATTCAGCTTTGCCATAACACAAATAAATCATTTTTCTCTGCTCTTTCTAGATTGAGCACATGTACAATGAGTGTGTGACTGATACACAGATCTGTGGAGCCAAGTTCTGTGACGGGGACGGCTACGCCTTTGCAGTGACCGGCTATGACTTGAGTGAGATCATCCGCTACACACAAGCCTAGTCAGGAATACAGCATGCATTTCTAAGACATTCCCATTGGTCATATGAGGATCACCTGCAGAGGGAAGGTCATGTCTCGACAGTATATTGGTGAATGTAATGATGTACAGTCATGACTGGCAGGGACAGGCTGGAGTGAATGTTACCCTAAAATCTTCTTCTAACATCTTAGGCACTAAAAAGCCACACTTGAACCAGGTGACTGTGTTTAGTATGGTCTACATGATTGGCAGTTGTGCTAAGTGCAAAATACTCTTTTGTGGTCTGATATTAAGGTAAAATACATAACATTGGTTACATAGAATATGTAGATTTCAAAACGAACCATTAAAATGTTAGAAGGGGTTGTTCTTTGAGTGTTTTGCTTCTCACATAATTTGTTTAGTAAATGTATTTACTGAACAATTTCTTTTACCTCATTGAAACCATTTTGGATGTGCAGTTGAATCAGATGGCATGTGATCATATTTGTGGTTCAGAAAACAAAACATATCAAAATAGTTTGTAAAATATTTATTCATTATAAATATTATGAATTTTTAAAGAGGCTATTTTTTCCAAGTGGAGTGATAATATTCTTTATATTTGTCTAGAAACAAAAGCATTGTATCTAGCTTGATGTTAAATCACTTTTTTATATTTTGTGTTGTTGTCATAGTTTTTGATATTTTCTGTTTCTTTGTAAACAATTGTCAGTGACAATTCAGCAAACTATTAAAAAAGCAAAACAAAAAAAACTCATTTAATTTGACTTTTATTGCAATTAGAAATGTGTACCAGTAGATGGCAATAGATCTTATATCTTTTCAAAATTTATATACTTGTATCTTTTTTTTTAAACATTTCTGTCTTTTGAGGTCAGAATTAGCTTTTTTAATTTAAGCACAAGTGCATTCAATTGCATTGATTTATATAAAAACATCTATGAAGCATATCACAGAACACATTAGAACATATCCAGCACTCATTTCTATTCAAAATGTAAAAAATATCAAACATAAACTGAGGATGTCTAAATTGCCTAAAATGACCAGGCTTGAAAATTCTTTGTAGATCCTGGAGGCAAGCTATATTAGCTTCAGCATGGATGAAAACAAAGTCAAAACCCAGACATTTTAGGCAATTTAGAAATTCCTACCAGGACACTATTAGGAAAAAGAGGACATATGGTCAGTGTGCAATGGGTTTTAATGATTCTTAGGGTTATTAAGGCATAAAGTGAATAGAAAATAATTTGGAGTACTTCTTTTAAGAGTAAATTTGTAAATAAGTGGCATTTTTGTCCATGACTGTAGTAATATATTCATCACCATTAACTTTTGTCCCTTTGTGCCTCTCTGTTAAGCTATACCTGATGAGTCCTTGTCCTTGATTTACACCCTGTTTTCACACTGTAAAGTTTTGTTGTCATTACATCTTTCATCTATGCAGGTTCCTGTTTTTATAGGTCAAAGCAGAACACCAGAGGAATGCAGATTATCACGTCAAGCTGTTTTATCAGTAACCCACTAAAATATCTGCAATGCTCATTTGACTGTATTTTCCCCATAATATTTATGTCCATAATTCTGTTGTTCCCTCATAGTATAATCCACACATGACCTCCCGTTCCAGCTTGTTGTTGATAGAACCCCATGGTCTCTTATGTAAGGCTTTTAACTTTGTCCTATGGATGACACTGTGTGTGCCCTATATCTGTTATGAAGAGAGGGTGAATATCAATGACACAGAGGGACAGACCTAATGGGTAGAGAATAGATTGCTGACCGTCAAATTTGATGGTGGACAGAAAGGGAGGGAGTCCAGAGAGTGTTAATGAGACCTCCACTGGCTGTGGGTTTAATGGAATTATGTAACGCTGCCATGCAGCACTGGAGCAGAGCGAGATGTGTTTAAGGTCATTGTGTTTAGTGGTATCTGTGATAATAAAAACTATGGCTGGTCTACAGGCCATGTAAAATTCAATAGTGCTCTGCAGACACATCAAATCTGTGGGCTCCGGGGATGGGGGACCGTCAGTCCAGTCGGCGTGGCACGATGCAATTCCAGAGGACACAAATGACTTACTCATTACACTTACAGTAAGTGGAAGTAAAAAAAAAAATAATAATAATAATAATTTTCTGTGCTTTCTATGCGCATCATGTGATGTTTCTTCTATTATGGCCACTTTTATTTCCAATGAATTTATTTTTATTATAAAATATCAGTTTCTCTCTTTTTGTTGTAAGAAGGTTACATCTTGAAAACTTTTTTTTTATTATTGTACCCTTCACTCAGACCCAGAAAAATCAGTAAGAGGTGTTGCTGTGCATCATTTCCAGTCAAGAGGTAATGTTGTCAAATCATGAAGAAATGCTATTTTATCAACAAAAATCTTTAAATTTAACACATCAGTGTGTGAATCAATGGATATTATATTGTGTTGCAAATTACAAAAATCACAGAATTCTCTTTGGATACATGCACATATACATGTTAAAATGTGTGTTAAGAATGTGATAAGTCGGCATAAAATGAAAATTCCCTCTATTTTCTATATGCATTGATCTTTTTGTGAATAATTCTTTCATTCATCAAGGTAATATTTTAGTTTTTAGTAATATTTTGAATTATCTTTTTCCGTTCTCCATTTTTATTTTAATTTGAGTTAAAGCTTTAGTCATTTTTTGTATTTTTTTAATGTCTACAGTTTTTATTGATTCAGTTTTGTTTGTAGTTATTAGTAAATCAAGGTTTTTTAATATTCTGTTTCAGTAAATCTTTATTTCAAATAACAAAGTTTTTAAATTGTTTTAGTTTTAGTTAATAACCCTGATCCATTCATACATTTTCTTGTGAGAAAAAAAAAAATTATAGCTTGGTCTTGATTTGACCCATGAAAACAATAGACTTATTTCTGGTACGGTATGCAGGTCCTACCCTACATTTTTCTTCTTTCACTCAGATACTTCACAATAAAAAAAAAAAAAAAATCTATCGCTATTTCAGTTTCATTGTAACTTAAGATGTGTTTTATAATTTCTCATGGTCCACGGGGTCAGAGAAGTGCACATTAGTTGAACAAACGTGCATAAATGAGGCAATGTCATACTTATTTTGACTTGACAGTTACACGCAGGCACATTGTTTTATCTTTAATTAGCCTAGCTATGGGATTTAAATAAACACGCATTAGTTGATTGCTTTGTTCTGGCTTCCGTACTTGGTATTATAAAAGCCAATAGAGACCATAACACGCTCATTAGGCTGAATGGAATATGTTTTGATGCAAGATTTTACATGTTTATTCATGTAAATGTGATGAGGAGAGGGTTTCGAGGACGGCACAGACGCAAGTGACCACAATTATAATACTCTGCAGACGCACATGTCGTTTTATTCATGAAGAAGAGATTGAACTGGCATTGAATTGTGCACAATAATCTGTCCATATAAAATGTGACAGTTTATACACTTTCTATCCTGCCTGTTTGTCATCGTATTTTTAGCAATAGTCAAACCCAGCGACCCGGCTTTGATGTTCAGCAAACAAAAGCTGCCCGACGCATACCATTAACGTGAATGATTAATTTGGAGATGTCTGGATGGAACACACAGCACTCGCTCCCCCTTCTCAAGACTTTCCAAAATCTATCGGCCTTAACATTGAGCCTGCTGGGAAAGCTTCACCACACAGGGATTGACAAAGTAATTCCTCCCCAGTCTGGAGCTGAGGAAAAAACAGACGCAAGGAGGAAATTAGGGAAAAGTGTCTCCTGAAAACAGTTCATATAAATAGACTGGAATCAGCAGGAGGGGGAAGTGGGATCAGACACACAGACAAATGCTGGACGAGAGAGACTATTAGACATGGAGGGATAGAAAGCTGAGTGAGAAAGAGGCTGATACCAAGCTGATGATTCATCTGGTCATCTCCAGAGTGAGACGTGTGCACACTCCACCCGCTCCAACAGCTGCTCCATCTCCAAACAACAAAACAAGCATCTTGACTCTTACTTTATCAGTTATTTCATTTCTCAAAACCTTTACATTTTTATGTGTTTTATTCTAATGTTGTTACAAACAAGACATGTAGCAAGAAATCATTGAAAATCAGAAAAAGAAACTAATATTGTTCATGAACTCTCAAGTCAGTTTCACTATAATCTCCTCATGAAATTATTAACTGACTCTCTCTCTCTTTGTCAGTGGGGTACCCTTTGACAAATTTAAGTCACACACACACACACACACACACACACACACACACACACACACACACACACACACACACACACACACACACACACACACACACACACACACACACACACACACACACACACAAACAAACACAAAACTAACCAAGTTGCATCTGCTATTTAGTCATTTTTTAAGTCACCACAGACTTAAGAGGAGGGTTACAAGCTCAGGGGAGATCACTGGAAAGACAAATATAGAGAATTGACCAAAAATAATAAAATAACCCTTAATTTTACCTTTCATTATAATTAAATAGACATAGTGAGAGACTATTCATGAGAATATTCCACATTTCCACACCTCACCAGTCCCTTCTTTCTCCTTTGCTAATATTAATTGGCTAACTTGAGAAACATCCAGTGTTACGCTGTTAAATAAACACACAAGTTGCCGTGAAATGGTAGAGTTGCCAGGTAGTGAGAGGCCATTGGAGTCGACCTAGACGGTCAGAACAGACTTCAAAAGGGCAGAAGGTAGATCTATTTGTTTTCTGGTAGTAGTTAGATTATAGAATCACCTAAAATACATACTAAGTTACTTGCCACTTGCATGAGAAGTACTCTCTGCTTTTAAAACCTTAGCGACACTGTCATGCATACTAATATTTCTTCTGAAGTAGCTCAGCTATAGACAAGCATGAGGCAGTGCCCTCTGATTTATTGCAAAGCTTCATTAAAAAGGTAATTGTGTATAAAAATCAAGTGTGTTTGTCATCGGCCTGAATTTGCACCTCAATTATCAAAAACAAATGTCCTGAGTCAGGTGTAATCAAATGACACAGCAGGATAGGGCACAAGGGTGTGAGCTTGGCACAGAGGAGTGAGTAGACAGCCCAGAGGCTTGGCACTAGCAGACAGGCATCAGAGATCAACGCGTTCGCAGGGGCAGAGCACTTCTGACTATGGAGTGGTGGGGATGTGTAGCGGGACTTGATCATGACCTAACCACACTGGCCCTGAAAAGTGAGATAACACTTAAGTAGCACGTGTAAGTGCATGTGTGTGTGTGTGTGTGTGTGTGTGTGTGTGTGTGTGAGAGAGAGAGAGAGAGTCAAAATATGGTCTACAGGCTATGTATAGACATGTATGTATGATGTGATATATCAGCTCAAAGAATTCTCACAGTAAAGATTGGCAGCTGAGAATTGGTTCTTTTTCAGAACCGGTTGCATTTTAAAAAATACAGGTGTGGTGTATTTTACAATCAATTGGATTGCTCAATTGGATCTCCGGTATGTTACTTGGAATTTTCCAACCCAATCTCATGAGAAAGGTGATTATTTTCACACAATGGATTTGTTTGGAAACATAAAATAAAAAAAATTAAAAAACCTTAACTGTCAGTTAGAAGACTGTACAAAAACCTACACTAATTAGAATGTAAGAATTCAAACAAATCAGTCCCACCAAAACATAAAATCAAATACAATACATAAGTTGTATTGTTTTCAAAGTTTTCAAACCACGATGGGTCAATATTTTTCTCTTAGGCTCTTCCAGCATTGCCAATGAAATACCATACCAAACGGACCTTATAGTGAGTAGTGGCATTATTAATTTTGACAGGAATGAAAACGATGCTGGGGGGTTTAGAAATAAAGTGTGTCCAGTGTACTGTATTGTTGTTTAACAACACACCGACTGTTCAGCTGATGAAACATATTTCCACAAGACTTTCTGTCGACAAAAACTTAATAAAACAAAACGTGAAAGTTGATTGTGAGATTCGAACATGATCTACAGTATACCTGTATAGCTCAAGTAGTTATAGAAACTGTTAGTCTATATCTCACGGCCTCATTTTCAGTAGCATAAGATGCAATATGTCCATTCCTGAACTATTATTGTAACTTATGAACAGGTACTTTTTAGTTTGTTTTACTGAAACGAATTGAACAAATCACTCGAATGAGTCTGTTCTTTAGTGAATCAGACTGTAACCATACTGACTGGTCATTCATATGACAGCTTGTATCTATAGACACACATTATACATTTTGTCAGCAGTATTTTATAAATATTTCTGAATGAAATATGTTACCATATTGTTTGTTGGATATTGTTATAGATCATGTAAATTATTGGATTGCATGTGACACTGCATTTATAATTAAAAAGTCTCCATAAACACTTTTTGGAAAAACTATAATTGCAAATACTTCATCAAGATCATTTGGCAATGGAATTGCTTTTACCCCAAATGTTCCTTACAAAAAGAAACATTAATGGAACCGATGAGGAAATGGAACCACTGAAAAGAACCAAATTAACAATCATTTAGTTCTTTATTATTTCCATACCTATTCAAAATTTCAGTTCAAACAACAAATGCAAAGTATGTTCTCAGGCTTGAATGCAGCACTCCTTTTGAACTTAATGTTTTAGTTAGATATTTAGTTATATAACCACTTCATGATAATGTCAACTAATAATGTTTGCACAGCAGCAAGGTCTTACCAGGGAGTTCCTGGTAAGTTTTTCACAGAGTGTTCAGGCCTGGTTTCATATGTCAAGTTTTAAAGTCAATATGTTTTGAACTGTATCACATGGGGAACCGGTGACTTCATGGTGCAATCAAACATACACTTAAGATTTAGATCTAGAGCAGTTACATTTATTCATCCATAACAGACTTCAGTGTTGTAGGCATTAGGTTTTGTTGACATTTCTGAATTTGCCCTAAATGCAGCGCTAGTTGTTGAATCAGGAACAGGACTTTGACATAGCAGTGTAAGCAATATTTTCTTGTCTCAATAGTGAGTGCAAAGATGTTTGTTATTTTTTTCTTATCAGTGTGCTTGTGCAAACCTTCACTCACTGGCTAAATATATAACAATGTCGTGCAAATTTTGCCTCAAAGGATGTAGAATTAGCCAATGTTTTAGCATATTAAAAATTAAAAAAAACTATGACAGCTCCAGTGAACTGGCTGCAGGCCACAACAGAGGCATATCAATTACGTAATATATAATTACCATGAGCAAACAGGGGAGTACTGTGGATTATTTTCTTCTCTATGTGTGTGTGTTTGTATGCTCCAGCTGTGCTGTCACTCAAGGAAACCCACTACACTCATAACACACACTGGCCTTTGCCCTCTGAAAGGATCTAAATTTGCTGAGCCGAGCAGAAATGTAACCTAGTCATAATTACATGCATATTAAAACACAAAGCTGACCCCAATCCTCTCAGCCCCCCTGAAACCCACAAGAATCTAGACTTCCCATTCAATTTAATACACAAAACACAAGCAAATATAAATTATGTCAGCACTGATGAAGTCAGATTTTAACTTTGGCATATTAACAGTCAGTGTTCACTATTCCAGACACCACAGTCACAAGATCCTAGAGGCCATGACATCGGCATGCCCTGGAAATAGAACTCATATACAGAGAATTCACCTCTTGACTGGGTTTAGGAGACTGGGTTGATGGACCATGTGGCCTCCAGATGGGCACTCAAGCCTGGACAGCATGATCAGGTGGTGAACAAAAGCAGAAATCTAAATGGAGCAGAAAGACAAATACAGCAGTCTGTTCATTTAGGCTTTAGGATGGACACTTAATGAAAATGGTCAAATGAAGTGTAAACGTCATAATTTTGCCTATGACAAATAAGTGTAGGAGGTGAGCTTTAATGGTAGACTGCTGTCATACATCATATACTCTCTGAGATATGCTGCAGTATTCTACCGGTCATCAGATGTTTTGTTCATATTTCATTTAAAAATACAATACTTTATAATAAATATAAGTATAATAAATACATTTTCATGCAATTCTTCTGGAATGATTATTTTATTCAGGAACATATCTAACTATTCACTGATGCACCCAGGTTGCACTCACTCACGATTGTATGTCTGATTTAAAATGCAACTGCCTTCATGTTTTGCTGCAAAACAGCAATCACAAGTAAATCACAAGTCCATCATCTTTGCAGGACTGTGATATGAAAAGTGTACAAAGTATCTGTAGCAATAGTGTGAAAGTGAATAGCACATAAAAGGCACAATACCTGTACACTGTAAAAAAACAAACAAAAAAAAAACAGTTGAGCGAACTTACAAAAAATGTTTTTTACCAGCTTCAGCAGATTTCTGAGTTTGCTCAACTTATTTTTGTGGGAGATTCTCAAATTTTTGTTGTATAAACTTAAAACGACAAGTTGAGAGAACTCAAAAATCTGCTGAAGCTGGTTGCCTTAAAATTTGAAGTTGGCTCAACTTTTTTTTTTTTTTTTTTTTTTACAGAGTATAAACATAGATATCTATAAGTACAAAATGTGTCAAATGAGTTAACATGCATCATCATTTTCAAAAGCCTCCATTTATCCTAAATTTATCCACTTTGGAGAGAGTTTTCAAAAAGCTCAGTTTTCCTTGACAAAAATGCAGTGTCAGTGTAGACGGAAGTCCAAAAAGATGAGAGAAAAAGACGTATTAGTGTGGACAAGGCCTTAGTTCTTTTCACTGTTTTTATCACTCACCTTTTGTTGGGGATTCTTCATTGACTTTTTCTGCAGGATATATTGTTATGCCAGTGGGTGATTCATTGAATCATTCATTCAACCAATTTGTTCAAACAATATTGATTTGTTTAGGAATGACTGGGCCTATCCAAATACCACATTTGTGGTTTTGGCCACTTGAGAGCACATGCACACAACAGGAAGTAAGTGCTCAAGATTGTCCCAAAGCTCAGTGCCCTTAACGCACACTTAACCCACATTATAAATGAAGAATAATTTTATCCCATCATGCATCATAAACATCCACTGTAAATTCAATTAATTTGATATTACATATAATTTGATAGTAAATATGCTATACATTTTATTGCAAAGATGATTATGTGTTTTTGTACATTATTTGCAAATAATTTTTGTCATATAATCAGACCTGTGACCTCTTATAGGAACTAATGAACAGACATTTAGAAGTTTATTTTAAAACACGGATTTTTACACTGTAAGTGTGTTCCATTCGGTAATCAAATGTTCTACACACACTTGAGCACATGAGCCAAACCAATCATACTTCTCCATACAACTAGACTTGAATCATTGCAGCTGGCTACCATCTGTAAATTCTTTATAGAATAAATACCATGTAAACGTTCCCCTGCCCTCCGAGTCTTTCTGGTAGAACTGGCAGAGCGAAAATACACAACAAAACTGTCAATACTGTCTAAACTGTAAGTTAGCCTACT